>MU778610.1:0-10150 GCA_026770625.1 Nicotiana glauca
CTTGAAAAGTATTCCCTTGTTCTCCAGGTGGGCTCCTGACTGCAACAAAATAGACAAACAAAGAAAATATTCTGCTCCAGTTTGGTAACTGGGCAGACGTGTGAGTTGTTACCTAAGCTATTGATACGATGGTGAGAGCAAAACTAAAGACTTGATTGGCATATATGTCCCCTGTGAGTAAAACTATTTGACTAAGATTTTTATCCTAGGAGAAAATTTATCAGACTAGGTTTTCTATCTTATGAGAAAGATTCAGACTAAGATGCAGACCCTAGGAGAAAATTCATCGGACTAGGTTTTTGTTATCTTGTTATATTAGGAGAAAGTTTCATCAGACTAAGATTTTGATCCTAGGAGGAAGTTCATCATACTAGGGTTTCTATCTTAGGAGAAAAATTCATCAGACTAAGATTCTCTAAATGAAGGAAAATCCATCAGACTAGGACTTTTATCTTAGGAGGAAAAATGTGAAAAGCAATGGCAGCATTTTATGCACACTAGCAAGACAGGCAAGGGCAAAGATTTGAGAAACTTTCCTTTTGTCGGCTTTCCTCTTCTTCCTTTTATTCCTTTCATTTCCTTCCTATTGTTGAACCGACTTTCTTGTGCTGCTTTTTCCCTGTTTCAAACGAAGAAAACTTGTGAGTTTAAAGTGTGGTGGTTGGTTCATGGCCTTAAACTTTGAGGGCGGCTGCCTCTTCGCTTGCCAAGATGACTGATTTCCACTCGAAGATCTTGCTTATTTCCGGACTAGACCGCTTTCTCTGTCATCCTCATCACATAAAATACCTTTTCTCCGTTCAGACCCAATATCCTCTATTTACGTTGCATGAACGGGCACCTCCCCAACCTTTGTGTCTCACATGGATCCCAAAGCACGCTCATTGCCCCCACTCCGTGTATTTGTTCTTTCTCGACTTAAGCACTGACCTCGGCCTTGAGGTCTGTTGCTCATTCACTTGTCATGATAACTGATTCCCACTCGAAGATCTTGCTTGTTTATTGACTAACCACTTTCTTTATTACCCTCAACGCGGAGAATATCTTTGATCCGTTCACCAAGCACCCTTCATCCGTTGCATAGTTCTTGAATTGAGGCGTACCCAACCCTTGTACTTCACACGAATCTTAAAGCATGTTGATTGTGGCAAACTCATTGTGCCTGCTGTTTTCTCCTGACTTGATGCCTTGATGTGTTTACCAGATCCCATTTTGTTTAATTGGAAAGTTTGGTGGCAGATTTTGAAGTCATTTCTCACTTGTTATGACCAAACAGACTCAAGAGGAGGACATAAACAGGACAAAAGGAATATAGTAGGAGGACAATGAAAGAGATGATTCCTAACCAAAAAAAAACTACGAATTAGAAACCTATCGGATGTGGATACCGACTCTAATGACCTTGACATGCACCTGCAACCTATTCTGTTTAGCAAATCTGATGTTCGACTCTTGTTGTACCCTTTGCCGTGAAACATGGGCTTCAACGCTCTGCTTGCCCGATCTGATTCACAATCCTTATTCGACTTGTAGTGCCCGAAGGGTTTTCACCATCAAGTCTCTCTCATTTTAGTTTTCTCTCATCTCACCGTCGCCTTATGGTACCCGTGAAGGTTTTCACCAATAAGACTCTCTCATTTTTTATTTCTCTCAGCTTTCATAGCCTTGGGGTACACGTGGGGGTTCTCATCAACAAAACTCTCTCATTCTTCATTTCCCTTGTTTGGACGGGAGTGTTGCCCCTGACATGAATCACTTCTTCTTGCTTGACCGGCATTTCTTGAAGATTGATCGGAAGGTCTTTCTTTGGACCGTAATGTGGGCTTTTGTACAGGGTTAGAAAGGAAGGGTATCAAAGGCTCAAAACCATTCAAAATGGGTTCAAAATTACAACTTTCGGAATCAAATTTCTCCCAGAAACCACAACTTCTGCCCCAGTTTCCCTCTTGGGGACTTTGGATTTTTATTTCGGTGTGATTGAACCTCAGAGAGAGTCTGCCTACGTACCCTTTCGGGATCAAGTCAAATGTAGTTAAGGCCATAAAATTTCTTCGTTGTTGCGATATTTCCTTTCTTCCACTCTTCCTTTTCTTTCTTTTCATTTCTTTTCTTTTCCTTCTCTTTTCTTTTCTTCTTTTTTTTTTATTTTCTTTTCTCTTCTTTTTCCTTTATTTTCTTTTCTTTTTCCTTTCTTTTCTTTTCTTTTTTTCTTTCTTTTCTATTTTACTATTTTTCTCTTATTTCTCCACTTACTTTCCCCGCTCGGGCTTACGAGTTTTGTTATTGATTCCGAAAGAGGGGTACGAAAGAAAATAAATGAGGCTCAAAAGGGGTAACAACGGATAAAGTGTTTGGATAGCAGAATAAAATGCCTTCGTCATTTCAATCTCCAAAACATGCCAAATACGAACTACACAATTAAACAAACTGGAGAAGACATACGTAACATTTTTTGATTGCACCAGAATTAATAACCATATTCACAAATTTGCCTCCTATATTTGTCAATTACCCAGCACCATTAGGCAACAAACACGGTACCGCGAACGGCCCCTGTGGACTTGGGGCAAACTTGCTTTTGTCTTCAAACCGATGATGCATTTTGACAGCATCTCTTTATGTACCATCTGCCCTCAGTTTCACACAATTTGGGCTCGAAGTGATCTCAGAATGCCCTTACTCATTTCCCTCGAATGTCCTTACACCTTCAACATTGTTTCCTCGCTTCATTGCTAAACTGTCTTTTAAAACCAAGCTGAGAATTATGCATGCATGTCATGTCACTAGAACCAGCATGAAAAGAATTGTAAAAGCAGAAGGGAATTAAATAAAATGACTAGAAATGGTAGGAAACAGAGAATCGCATTAGACTGACGGTGAAAGGGTTTAGACAAAACAAGCAAACTAGACTAGGGTTACAACCCTTGAAATAACCTAGACATCACTAAAAAAACTATTACGACTAGACAAACAAGGCAAAGTGAAAGGATAGAAGGGTTTGTTTCACAAGACAATATCCGGATTACAACCCTGAAATAACCCGGACAACAGAAATGACAACAAAATAAACCACCGAAACTCCAAGAGGTGGAGCGTCTTCCCAATTACCAAGCACGGCATCCTAGCCACTGGGTTTCATACCAAGATTGCTGGAATTTTCGCAAGTCCTCGTCACGTTGTTCTTAGCAAACTCCTTTTGGGTTCCTTTTGCCGGCTCGTTCTCACGATCAACTTTTGATAACGCTTAAACCTTAGTAGCATGCGGACCTCCAAGGATCTCAGAAGAGTTCTCATGTTCCTTTTCAAAATAAATCATACCCACCATATGCGTCTCATTATGCACAGGAGATGGATTTTGGCTAGTGTTTGCTGCATCTGGACTTTGCATGACAATGTCGCCTGCATCAATAAGCTTCTGAATTGCATTCTTCAGATTCCAACACTTCTCTATGTCGTGCCCCAGGGCACCTGAGCAATATGTGCACCTTTGAGAAGGATCAAACTTCTTTGGAAGAGGGTTAGACATTTTTATCTGAATCAGCTTCAATATGTCCAATGTCCTTAACCTCCAGAACTGACTGGCATATGATTCTCCCAATGGAGTGAGGGCTTTCTTCTTTCGTAACCTCTCATTCTTAAATGCTGGATTGGGCCGAAAACCTGATCTGGGGTGTTTTTGGTAAGCTCGCGGGGGTAGATAGGAATTATTTTGAGCTGGGTACCGAGAATGTGATGTGCAACTTTGGGATTTCTGTGGAGAGAAGTAGCATCGGGGTGGGTCATCTAGTGCATAAGGATAACCATGGGGACGACGTCGAGGCTGGAAGTGTCGATCAGGAAAACTTATCGGATCGTCTTTTCTGTTCCTCTTTCTTCCAACCAAGCTTACTGGGATGTTCTGAATGGCTTCCAAACAACTCGCGATTTTGCCTGACTTGATCCCTTCTTCTACTAGCTCCCCCATTTTTAACACATCATTGAAAGGCTTTCCCAGGGTCGGGATCAAATGATTGTAGTAGGTGGGTCCCTGGGCCTGTAGAAAAAACCCAACCATTTCCTCTTCGCTAATCAGGGGACTGACTCGAGCAGCCTGCTTCCTCCATCTGAGCCCAAACTCATTAAAGCTTTCCTCCGGCTTCTTTTCCATTTTAGATAGAGAGGAACAGTCTGGGGTAACACTTGATTTGCATTGAAAGTATCGGACAAAATCTTGAGCCATGACACCCAATGTAAGCCACTTGTCAACATCTTGATGGGTATGCCAGTCCAAGGCTTCCCCAGATAGGCTTTCACTGAAATATGCCATTATCACGTCATCTTTTTCTCCAACAATCCTCATTTTGGTTCAATAGACCCTCAGGTGGGCCACCGGATATCCACGCCCATCGTACATGTTAAATTTTGGTACTTTGAACCCTGCGGGCATGATGCCCTGGCCTTCCACTCTTCACTTGTCCTTGAAGGACTGTTCTGTGCTTTTCAACTTCCTGGGTACCCCATCTCGCCCTTCTCTTCCCGTAACCCTTTCATTTATAGCATGAAGTTGCTCATCTCGGGAGCTCTTCTTGTATGAATCGAGGACCTTACGAGCAACCTATAGGGGGTGATATTGGCCATTGTGAGCTTTGAGTGGGTATTAATTGTTTGGGGTAGTGGATATGACATGAGAGTAATTTCGGGGAGATGTAACTGGAGGATGAGTGATGGAGTTACTAGGGTAGTTGGGAAAATTGTGATAAACGGGTGTATCTGGGGAATATGGAGGATCATCTGGCATTGTGTTGGGAGTTTGGGTACGGGCAACATCCGAAAAAATCGGTGGCGGGGGTGGTGCCTTCCCAGTTATCCAGGCTTGATACATGTCTGCCACGTATTGTCTTAACATCCGCACCTCTTCACCCAACCCATTATCCCGTTCAACCAACTGATGTCGGGCACCGGTATCAACCAACTCAGTTCTATTGTNAACCATCACGTTAGCGTTAGGGCATTTAACATATTGGTACCCGCACATTTGGGGAGTGAATGCACCTAAGCAGTTAACAGTTCCTATTATGCTTTTGATCGGTCGCATGCGTCTGCCCGGCCTTTTCCTTAATTACAATTGCAAACTTTCTCTTTCTTTGTTTTTCTTTTTTTTTTCTTTCCTTCTTTTCACTCTTTCCTTTGTCTTCTCTTGTTCCTATTCTCTCCCTCATTCTTGTTTTTCCGCTCTTTTCTTTTCTTTTTGCCTTTTTGTTATTTTTCCTCTCTTTTCTTTTCATTTTTTTCTTTTGGTTATGGTCGAATCCTATGAAGATTGCCTACGTATCATGACCCCGCATGAATCAGATCGAGCATAGTTCGTGAAGATAAAAGGTAAAAAACAATAAAACCTATTTTGGAACTTTCAATTTTTCACAGTAGAACAAACTTTGATTACAATGATTTAAAAACTGACAAACTTAAACAAAACTAACAGACTCTGACGAAAAGACGAAATACAGACTCAAAAATCAAACAACCCACATACTCTAATCAAAAGAAATACAGATTCAAAAACAGAATGATAGATTCATTCCCCTATATGCCAATTTTAACCAAATGGCTATTTTTGCAAACGTGGCCCCTTCTTAATTTCACCTGAATTTTGATGTCGGGGAGGATTATTTTATGGCACTTCACAAACTTGTCCGTTCTTTTACGAGAATAGCCTTTCGACAACTGAAAGATACTCTAGGGCTATTTCGGCAAGAACGGTTTAAGATGTCGCCAAAGCTGGATCGGCTTATTTTGACCAAAATCCAAACGGTATTCACTTGACCAACGACTCTTTTTCTTGTTTTTCAAATTAAAATAAAAAACCTGGTTTTGCAAACACAGCCTTTCAGCACCTCGGGGATGAAGATTTTAAGGCATCGTTGGCTAACTGGCCAAAACCTTGAAAACTGACCAAAAGGTGCTTGTTCTTGCAAAAGCAGCCTTCCGGCATCCCTTTCGGGAATATTCGTCTATTTCTGACAAGAATGGCTTCACCTGACTTATTCATGCCAAAATTTAAAACTTAGACACATTTTTTTGGCTATTTTTGCAAAGGGGAGGTTAGAGCCGATGAGGGTTGCCCAAGTATCTCACATCCGAAGAGAATCAAACCTGCGTAGTTCGGGCAGATTGGATACGGGCGAGAATTAAAAAAAACAACTAATGTAGAGAAACATATTTTTGCTTTTTCTTGAAAAATGATGAAACATGCAAAACCTTTTTGGATTTTCTTTTCCTTTTTTTTTTGATTTTTTGAAAATGATGAAAAAGTGTAAAATCTTTTTTGAATTTTTTATGTATATATTTTTTGTCTTTTTCCTTAATAAAAAATGTAACAAAACAAAACTAGGCCCTACTTAGTTTATTTTCACACCTCACCTTCTTTTTTTTCTTTTTGTCTTTTTTTTTTCCATTTGCCTGCAACTATCATTGGTACGCCAAATGACCCTTTTACCTTTGGATGAATGCAACATGTAACACATAGGATGCATCAGGATGGTCTTTTATTTTTGGGTACACCTGTCCTAGACGGACCCAACCCCTGTGTTGAGTCCCCAAAGTCAAAATGCACATGATGCAGATAAGCGTTCCTACTAGGGATCTGGCAGGAGGCTGAGTTATTCTAGGTTCAAAACCTGGGTATATGTTCTAGACTATGTACCCAAGCGGATAACTTGAGTCGAGGAGGGGGCTATGTACCGGGAACCAAAAGGCCATCCGGCTTAGTAACTTGTCCGGCCTCTTTCTTATTCAAGGTATGGCACTAATAGAATAGGGAGTCTCGACTAGCGAGCACATCCCTGAAGATGAGAAGAGAAGGGTTTCGTCACAGTTTATATACAGTTCAAATAATATCAAAGCGGGAAAGCATTTAACACATTAGCATGAAACATGTAGGAAAATCAGATAAAGGCAAACATAACAATCATTCTAAGCTCGAATTCTTAAACCCTGAACCGGAGTTCTAGGTTTGTATTCCCATCAGAGTCACCAGAGCTGTCACACCTCCTTTTTTCACTACACCCATAAGGGCATAAAGGAGTTTTTCCAATAAAAGGACAATCGGAACGGGATTTATTATTAAGATTCAGAGTCATCACTTGGAAGATTAATGGTGTCCCAAGTCACCAGTTGAATCCCGAACCGAGAAAATTATGACTCTATTAACAGTTCGTGAACCAGAAATCCGGGTAAGGAATTATGTTATCCCGGGAGAAGGTGTTAGGCATTCCCGGGTTTCGTGGTTCTAGCACGGTCGCTCAACTGTCATATTTGGCTTATTTATTTGATTTTAGTACATGTTTTGACCTATGCATTTTTTAGCTTTGAACCGCTTTTATTATTATTATTTTAAGAGAATTGCAACATCGTGAAAATATGTCTCGAACCGCGTCACATAAATGCACCCGCGGTTGTTGACACATTTTGACTTCGTTGAGATTTGGATTTGGGTCACATAAATGTGCACCCGTATTTAAGAAGGTAAAATTATTTAAGCACACGCCTAAAGAGACTAACGCCTTATTATATTTGGGGAAAGCCGTGAAATTCGCTAAACGGCCCATCCCGAATTCTAAGTATTTTAGCATATACATTTAAAGAGGGCCCCGCCATTTATGCGTTCGACTTGGCGAAGCTCGTCTCATTGATTATTTAAAAGGTAAGCCTAAAAGCGACTACAATTTTCTATTTTTGATTTGTCTCTAAAAATAAAAGAAAAATCCCTAATTAGTTAACGTTACCCGATTTAAGAAATAAAAATTAATGGCCAGCAATAGGCCTGAACTCAGGCCTAAATGAGAGGAGAAATCTATTCGACATTGGGCCATAGGCATATTCAGGCACAAGTCCAACTCCCACTGAAGCAATCACTTTTTGGGCTTCCAAATGAGCCCAAATCTCTCTCTTCCAGTTTGATTTTCAACCTTATGGCCTCAATTGAGTTCAATGTCCAGGAGCACATGAACAAGTCTACTCCATGACCAATGCAAATCAGTGGTCTTAGGTCGTTCAACAAAATTGTACAATGACTATCCAAGCAGGTTGAACTAACTGAATTAATGCATTATGCAATTATGTCCTAGGGACTTCCATGTATAAAATAAATCAGTGAAGAAGGAAGGGATCCAACAGTACACCTGAAACTACAATTCATGCCTGCTTCTATACTAATTTCAACGATCAATCTCCTTTGGATTAATGTCACTCTAATTAATTTTATACAAACATGATATCAAATCTGCATTTATTAACACTACAATCGACATTCATGTGATCACTCCTAACAGTTCGAACATCCAGTCACTAACACCAGTACACATCACAAACTCCCTAAATCAATTTCCAACTCAGGTTATTTACTAGTTTCAAATGTGTAAGCTAAACAAATGAACTAAATCAACTACAGCTAATACCATTCGAAATTTAACAGTCCAAAGTCCATGATAGTTCAAAAATAGCTTAATTACAGCGATCAGACAACTATATCACCAGAAAACTATCTAAACATATAACAAATATTGAAATTGCAATTCCACAGCAGAAATTTGCCTCAGTTTCATTTCATGTTTTCCAGCAGGAGATGATACATTGGTTCAGGTTCAAAATGTGTACCTCATTTGAAATATAAGAAGAAGAAGGAAGGGTCAGCAGCAATTCAATATCTAGCAGGCACAATCAGCAAGTCTCAACAATAATAACCATCGACTAGGAGTGATTTTGATCCAAAAATAATTTCACCCAAACCAATAACACACCATAGACATGCAGCAACCAAATAATGTGACGAGCCGACCCGTCGTCTCATGTGTTGTTGCTCCGATTTCTCCCATCTTATGTTTCCCTATGCTTTATTATTAGTATTTGAGGTGATCGAGTCGATTTCGATTGGTTTTAGTAGGAAATGAGACACTTAGTCTCTTTAAAGAAGTTAGTATTTTGGCGAATTCCGGTTGATAGGTGAGATTTTGATCCCAGGGTCGGAATGGAATTCCGAGAGTTGTTGTAGCTTCGTTGGGTGATTTTGGATATGTGTGCAAATTTTCAGGTCATTCGGACATCGTTTGGTCTGGTTTTTTATCGAATGCGCATTTCGGAAGTTTTGAAGAAACTTAGGCTTGAATCCGATGTAATTTGATGGTTTTAGTATTGTTGGATGTATTTTTATGATTGGAAAAAGTTTGAATAACGTTATAGGATGTATTGGTATTTTTGGTTGAGGTCCCGGGGCCCTCGGGCTGATTTCGGATGGCTAACAGGAATTTTTGAAGTTGGAAAATGTTGCAGAAATGTAGCAGTCAGTGCACAGCAATTTTGTTCTATGCGATCGTAGGGCTCTAATGCGATCGCATAGGTTTAGCTAGAGTACCCAGGAATCTGTTCTATGCAATCACATAGGTTTAGCTACAGTACCCGGGAATTTGTTCTATGCAATCGCATAGGGTTAGCTACAGTACCCAGGAATTTGTTCTATGCAATCGCATAGGGTTAGCTACAGTGCCCAGAAATTTTGTTCTATGCGATCGCATAGTGTTAGCAACAGTACTCGGACAGAATGTTAAAAACATTTCATCCGCGAACCCAACCCATTTTTCCACCATTTTTGGTCATTCTTGAGAGCTTTTGGACTGGAATTGAAGGGGTTTTGACGGGAAGTAATTGCAGGTAAGTCCTATGAACTAAATACATGATTTTATTGTGAAATCATCCTTGAAATTCATGAAAATATAGCCAAATTATAAGAAATTAGGGCTTGAGACTGAAATTCTAAATTTGGGATTTGAAGGGCCATTTGTGGTCCGATTTGGGTGTTCTTGGTATGTACGGACTCGTGACGAGATAAGGAATCCGTTGATGTTAATTTTATAATTTGTTGAGATGTGGGCCCGAGGCTCGGGTTATGCAAATTTCGTAAATTTCGATATTTTTTAATTGTTTTCGATCGGGTATTGTCCCATTTGCATATTGTGATGTATTCACTCTGATTTTAGATAGATTTGACGTGCATGGAGGCCAGTTTGAGGGGCAAAGGCGTCGAGAGCTAGAGATTTCACCAGTTTGAGGTGAGTAATACTTGTAAATGATATCCTGAGGGTTTGAAACCCCGAATTTGCACATCATAGTGCTGTAT
>MU778612.1:0-27401 GCA_026770625.1 Nicotiana glauca
TCTGAAATCATTGTCCATGGATATGAACTGGGCCCTTTGGGCCCTAAGCTTGTCAGTTTCCCATCCCCATTCCCCATTGTGTGTATGCTGAGTAACAGCCTTGGCCTGCGAGTACTTCTGATTATTGTTCAGGCCATGGCTTGACCTCCAATAGGTATTTACTCCCTAAATGCTTTATCATAGGTTTGGTCAGGGGTGTACCAGTCTATTTTGTGGCTGGGCATGACCTCCAGCCTGCCTGGGTAGCCCCTCTACCCCTTTCTATTGCACTTACACTCAACTCCTAGAATTTAAGTTGTGCCCCTCTTGTGTTAGCCTTGCCTTGGTACGCTGTAGCTCCCTCTGAACTTGGACACATAAGGGTTGGCTCTTCCACACTGCACAACTTAATTTCTGATTAATATCTTGGGTGTATGCACTGCCTGGGATTCCTATAATCCCTTGGATATCTGAAATACCTTAGATAAGAGAAGGCTTGGAAATCTGGATCTCGGAAATGGCTCAATCTCATATTATTAGGCCTTAAGTCTGAATAAGGTTGCTCGGATGCAGCTGATGATTTCTGATGTATTATTTTATTATTCCAGTTGCTTCTTTTGGGCTATAATAATTTGTACAAACTCGGGGAACTTAGTAAAAAGGGGGGATGGGATTCATTTTTATGCATCAAGGGTAGAGATCATGCCTATAGGGATTTGTTATAATTTCTACAAAGACACCTAGAAATCATGCCTATAGGATTCACTCATAATTTCTGCATCTCCGCGCATAGATATCCTGCCTATAGGTTAACTTCTAACTGTCCTACAAATTCATATAAAAACATGGTCTATAAACTGCTACATTCTGCATCTATAAACGTCACTAGGCAAACCATTTGTAGGTCTGATAACAAAAGCTGCATATAGATACCATGTTCATAGGACTTCTATCAACATCTAAAAGGTGTCCAAATCATTATTCATATAGAAAGCATGCCTATAGGAAATTTTGAATCTAAATAGAGATAATACTAGCTGTTAAACTTATATTGTCCCCCTAAAATCGGTAACCCCTGTTAGCTTGCACATTTGTTTCTAAAATCAGTATATATCACGCCTAGTTCTAATCAACACTTAGGTCAACGATATCAGATTCAAACAACTGCAATCGATTATGCCTAATGTAGATTTTTTGCCTAAAAATATGCATTGAACCAGTCCGCTCGTCGCTTTATTTAAATAAGACCAAAAATCAGTACGTGAAAGACATGCTAAACTCTGTGATTTTCGATGATTTATGGAGGCATATTTGAGCCCTGCTTGCTTGTCTGTTTCCCCTTCTATTTTCAATTATTTGTTTTGGTTGACGCTTTAGCATTTTATCCTTTGAAACATCTAAAAGCCCCAAACCCCTTTCCCTTTAGGATTAGTAGTCCATTTGCCTTCAGGACTGATATGATTGGGACGGGTAATAGCATGCAATAAGTAAATGATACCATTCCGCGCTTTAATACCTTGACGGGGTGGGAAGGGTAGACATGGAGATGATGATTACGCGATAACACTATGCGTACAATTGGGTACTGGTGTTGTGCGAATGATCCATGTAATGTATAAACCTAGGACCCCCCTCCCTCTTTATTAGTTTAATAATTTTTAGAATTTTAAAAGTTGTCCCATCTTCAACTTCCGTTTCTTATACTTCTTTTAAGTTGTTTGCACCAATTATTTGACCCCTTCCCTTTACTTGCGTATCTCTTCTTTAATCACAAAACCGTTTTCTTTCTGAATTCCAGCACTTTTAAACCCTTTGTGCTTCTTATTTGTAACGGTTTCTCGCATTTGCAATACTTGCTTGTTTACTTGTTTGTTTGCATTAAAGTCGCAATTGTAGCATGGCCGGGAATCACACTAGTGGATCTTGATGGGTTTCTAACACCTTCCTCTCGAGATAATTTCTAGCCCTTACCCAAACTCTGGTTTTCATCTTAAATTTTTCTAAAAAAGTGTCCTAATGCACTATAATCATTAGGTGGCGACTCTCCCAAAAATCCAAAACCCAATTCCCAAACGGGAATAGAGTTGTCTTCCTAAATATCGTAAACCCGATTCCACATCTTAGAGGAAAAAAGGGGGCGTCGACAACATGATGACTCCGTTGGGGATCCTTTAGGCTTTTACCATTACATGCTATATGTGACTTTATTGCTTTCTTTATTGCTTTGTTTAATGCCTTTATTTGAAACTGACTTGTTTCTTTTTCTTTAATTACTTTCATTTACCGCTTTTCCATCAATGATGTAATTTTTGAGCAATCATTGTAAACTTTATTGTATGAACGTGAAAATACATGTCAATATGTTTCATTCTTGTAAACTGCATTTTCAACATCATATTCCACTCGTGCCAAACAAATACAATAGCAACGCCTATAATGAGTAGTTGCGAGCTTCCAATACTATCACCCCTTAAATTTGGCAAAGGCGTATTTGCGGTAAAACCAGTCGATCAGCGGTACAGTAGACGGTTCCGTGCCTTTCCCTCTTGAGTTGTCCGCTCAAGGGTACCTGTCTAATACCCCGATAGAAACCTTACTCCGTTTAAACTGTACATGTATCATGGTCAAACCTAGCCGAGTCAGTTATGTTATCCACATAATGACTCATTAAGATAGCCTTGTACGAAGTCCGCCGGGTTTCCTTGAAACCCAAACGGACACCTCCATGTTCTGTGCATTTATTTGGAGAACTTAAGTGCTTGCTATGCTAATTATTGGTTTAAATAGCCGAGTCCGGTGAGGGTAAGGGCCTAATACTTTGTTTTGCAGAAATGAGGCACGAAGTCCCCAGATTTGGCATGGTAACCAACATTCATCCAAGGCTGCTGAATTGGTGGAAAGACCTCCATTCTAGTGATCAGACACTCATCCGCAAGTACTTAGGGAATCTGCCTTCTCTTCTAGAGATTCGGCCTAACAACAGAATCATAGAGGTTGCGACATTGTTCAGGGATAGTGACAAGTCCGTATTTCGCTTTAGGGACTTTGAAATGACTCATTTGCTTGAAGAAATAGGAGGTTTAGCCGGAATTCCTTGGGAGACTCCGGGTTTGCTTATGCCAGAAAATCGCAAAGGAAGGGGTTTCCTTAAGATGATGGGACTAAAGAAAAACCCAAACTTGACATGTTTGAAAGACTCTTACATCCCATTTGACTATCTATATGAGAAGTAGGGGTGTCAAATGGGCGGGTTGGGTCAATTTTAGATGGGTCAAAATGGGTTGAGTTCAATAATTGTTACTTGGGCTAAAATGGGTTGGGTCAAGATGGGTTAAAATTCGGGTCATAACCCAACCCGCCCAACTCTTATTAAACTTTAATTAATATGTGCTATTTTCTTATAAATTGTATAATTACTAAATAAGGCTTTTTTGCTTTTGTTATGGTCATATTTAAAATATTAAACAAAAAATAAAATTATTTCTAAGGTATTTTGACAAACTTACTCATGGATCAATTTGGGCTAAAAATTAGCCCAATTTTAAATGGGTTGAGATGGGTTGGGTCAAGATGGGCTAAGTTGAATAAATGGGCGGGTCAATAACCAACCCAACCTTGGGTGGGTTGGGCGGGTTGGGCGTGTCATTTGGGCTTGGGCCAAATTTGACACCCCTAATGAGAAGTACGGCCATAGCAAGTCATACCGCACCTATTCAGATGAGTTTGCCATCACCTCAATGGGACATGTCCATAGAAGGGTCTTCGTTTTCATGTTTTGCTTTTTGGGAATGATCGTATTCCCTATGAAGAAGGCTAGGATCCATACCGCATTGGACATGGTAACCAAGACTTTGATGGAAGGGATTGGTGGGCAAACCTTCAGCATAGTGCCCATGATCATCACCGAGATATACCGTGCCTTGAACAACTGTCAACGACAGCGCAGTCATTTTGAGGGTTGCAACTTATTAATTCAGCTTTGGCTCATGGAACACATCCAGAAGGGGAATATCGACAAGATATCCTACGCAGAGATTGGGATGATCATATTGCCTTCCACCAGCCAAGGCGTATGAATTATATGCCTAAAATGTTCGCTCAGCTAGAGTACGCCAGAGGATGGGTAGAATTATTTGAAAAAATGAAAGAAGACCAGGTACAATGGATGTTTGAGTGGTTCCCCACGGATGAATTCATTGTTCGATCCCGAGATGCACCATTTCTCATACTGATTGGTTTGAGAGGAACTCACCCATACGTTCCTCTCCGAGCCATGAGGCAGGCTGGAAGAAAACAAATCATACCAAAGGTCGATAAAATGAGCCACCTTAGGGCCGATTTCCAGGATGACGATAGCCCTCATAGGTGTCAAGCTCAGCATTTGTGGCATTGCAAAATCATTTTGGGGAAAGAATCCATTGAGCCAGACAGGTATCACGCCGGTTGTGTGCCGCACTATTCGGGTTGGTTAGAAGACAATAGCATGGGTCATCCAGTATTCGTTTGAGGTCACAGAATTATTGACGAGCACGCTGAAGCACGGGTTAAGTATAATCAACTGTGCAAGTGAATTTGAGAGTGTGAAAGTGAGCATCGGGAAATACAAGAAGCCCATCAAAAATTGATCGAGGAATGGAAAGATATGGTTGTCAACGCCAACAATCAGCTAGGGTATTTCGAGCGGGGTCTAGTAGATCTGGAAGGAAAGTTCATCAAGAAGATTGAAGACTGCCAAAACGTTGTAGGAAATGCAGGCGGAAATCTGGCCCGAGCCTACTTGCTACTAGGACTACGCGAGTTGGTAGAGCTGTTCGAGGGAGACAAAAATGCCAAATCTGGGGAAGGTCCTTCTGGGACCAAGTAGTTAGGAGTCTTTATTTTACTTTAATGATGTAATAAGGCTAATGGCCGCTAGTGACATTTTACTTCCTGTTATTTAGCATCGTTTTGGATTTGTCTTATTCTTATCAATAAAATGAGGCATTTAGCATTATAAGTTGTCCAAAACTATTTGTCGCTAGGCCTACCTCGGGCGCAACGAGGCACCAAAACTAGGATGCGATTTACATTTTCTCGCACAACATGTTTAAATACGGCAATATTTTTCCTCATAACCCGCACTAACTTGTTACCTTTTTGTTTTTCTTTTATTTTTATTCCCCTCCCCAAAGGTTAGTTCGTGTATTCTGGCACCATCGGCATACTCCACAAGATTCAAGGGCCTCCACCTCCTCCTCCTCCGAGTCCTATCCGGAACAAAAACAAAGGTAGAATGGGAGATCCAAGCGCCAGAAAGGAGATCAAGATTCTTCAGGTTACCCCGGTTGCTAAGGAAACTGCTACACAACTGGAGCAAAAGCTGTTGAAATTCCGAGAAGAATTGGATCAGGTTCGGAATTTGATGAACCTATCATTTTCCCTTACCTCTCCTGATGTCAACACCCAGAATCTCGCATCTCCACAAAACACCCCACAACCACATATACAACCCACTTATACCCAACACTGCAACACATGCAACACTCCCAATAACACTCCACTACTCATTCCCGATCCACTGAACGCCACAAATTACCATCTCTACAACACTCCTATTTTTGTGGATACTGTACCCCACTATACCCAACCAATCTCAAATGCACCTGAGTCTGATGACAAGGACTCCCTTATCAGGAACTTAGCGGCTGAACTCAAGAAGTTAACTAGCCGAGTTCAGGGCGTGGAAGGTAACAAAGGTATTGAAGGGTTAAATTATGAAGTCCTATGCATTCAGCTAGATGTTGAACTTCTGGAGGGGTACAAACCTCCCAAGTTCGAAATGTTTGATAGAACAGGAGATCCCAGAGTCCACCTGAGGACATATTGCGATAAGCTAGTTGGGGTTTGAAGGGATGAGAAGATCCGTATGAAGCTCTTCATAAGGAGCCTGAAAGGAGATGCACTATCCTGGTACATCAGCCAGGACCCCAAGAAATGGACGAATTGGGTAGGTATGGCATCGGACTTCATGGATAGATTTCGATTTAATACAGAGAACACACCGGATGTGTTCTACATACAGAATTTGAAGAAGAAGCCCACCGAAACATTCCACGAGTATGCTACTCATTGGAGGTCAGAAGCTGTGAAGGTCAGGCCGGCCCTAGAAGAAGAGCAAATGAATAGATTCTTCAAATGGGCTCAGGATCCCCAATATTACGAGAGGTTGATGCTGATCGAGGGTAAAAAATTCTCCGATATCATCAAACTTGGAGAAAGAATCGAAGAGGGCATTAAGAATGGTATGGTTACAAATCTTGAAGCATTGCAGGCCACCAATAAGGCTTTACAGACTATGGCACGCCCAAAAAGAAGGATGTAAGTGCCGTAATGGTCGCACAGGGAGCCAAATCACCACCAAAATACCACACTTACCCATCACCTCCACTTACATATCAGCCCATCCCGAATTACCAAGCACCCGCACCCTCCTATCTACCTCCCATTTACCAATCCTCTCCACCTCTCACATATCAACCCACCTCGCCCAGATACTCTGAACCAGCACCTATTTACCAAGCTTATAATGCTCAACCCTCTCACTACCAATCACCACCCACCCGTCAAAATTTCCCAAGACCCAGGCCAAATTTTGACCGCAAGCCTCCCAGACAATACACAGCCATCACTGAACCAATTGACCAGCTATATGAAAGACATAAAGCTGTTGGTTACGTCACTCCTATCCAAGCCAAAGCTCTATAAAATCCCTCCATGTGGATCAACCCCAACATGACTTGTGCGTATCACTCTGGCATGAAGGGACACACCCTTGATGAGTGCCGCTCATTAAAAGACAAGATTCAAACCCTGATCGACAATAAGGTCATAGTAGCAAAGGAGCTTGCTCCTAATATTTGTAGCAATCCTTTGCCTGACCACAAAGGTGGAGACATTCACATGATTGAGATCGAAGATGATTGGGACCCCAAAGGGTCGATAGGTTTGATTGCTGAATGAGATGAACCAAAGAAATCGGTGGTTACACTTAACCCAATTGTTGTGTAGAATCAGCCCTCCAAGGATGGTGAAGTAAATATTTCTATACCTCTTGAATTTGAAGCGCCTCCTTCTACAAAGGCGCCCGGGCCAATCGAGGTTAAATTTGGAGTTCCAAAGGCACCTACACCCTTTGAAGTTGTTGTGTTGCCACCAAGGGTGCCTATTTTGGTGGCAATGTCAGACATAACACCATTCCACTCAAATGCCATACCATGGGATTACACTTCTGAAGCTACGAGGAAAGGAAAGACCAAGACAGGAGAAACGATTGTCGCGCAAGGAATGACCAGAACATGGAGGGTTTACACCCCAGAGCACCTAGCCGAGTCCAGTAAGCAAGCCCCGAGGCGGCCTATTGAAATAGGTCCCAACGATCTTTGGAGGAAAATACAGGCTAAGGAGTACTCGGTGGCTGAACAGTTGAACAAAACACCAGCACAGATATCTATACTAGCTCTTCTGTAGAGTTCAGACGCTCACAATAATGCCCTAATGAATATACTGAGCGAAGCTTATGTGCCCAGTAATATAACCGGGGGTGAAATGGCGAATATAGTGGGGCAAGTGCTGGAGAGCCATAAAATAACCTTCCACGAAGATGAGTTGCCGCCAGAAGGTTTGAGCCACAACAAGGCATTGCACATCACCGTGTAGTGCGAAGATTATTTCATCACTAGAGTCCTGATTGGTAGAGGATCAAGCCTCAACATCTGTCCGCTGATAACTCTCAGAACTTTAGGAAAAAACCTGCACGAGATCAAAGATGGGGCTATCAATGTCAAGGCCTTCGATGGGTCCCACAGATATACCATCGGAGAAATCAGCCTATGCTTACAAATGGGGCCAACATGGTTCGACGTCATCTTTCAAGTAATAGACGTCCCGACATCCTACAACCTGCTGTTAGGACGGCCCTGGATCCACGCTGCTGGAGCCGTAGCATCGACCCTGCATCAGGTAGTGAAGTTTGAATGGAATCACCAAGAGGTGATCATTCATGGCGATGGTAGTAACCCCATATATAGTCGCCAGACCATCCCGATGATTGGAGGCAGAAGGAGAATGGGCGGAGAAACATACTACTACGTCGAAAGGGTCAACGCTGTAGATAAGGATAAGTGGTGGTACAACAAGATCGAAAGTATCCCGAATTGGTGTGGGTACGAGCCTGGAAAGGGACTTGGTAAAAATCTTCAAAGGATCACTAAGCCCATCAAACTAAAGAATCATGGTACTACATTTGGCTTAGGGTACGGTTATACTTGGGAGGAATTCCAAAACTGGTCGCCACTATGGCGCGGCCCCTACTATCCATTGGAGTTTCCGATACTTAGCCTGGAGCAGACCTTCGGCAGATACTATATATGGGTCAAAAGAAGAAATTTGTTCCTGGAGGATGATGATATGGACTGCTGTGTTCTTTTCGAGGAGGAAGGCGAGGAAGGCCCTTCCATACAAGCTGTGAACAGAGGAGACCACCTCAGCAATTGGTCAATTAGGACCGTCAGGGCCCGGAAGGCTTCGGGCATTACTATTACTTATCTTGACGATGAACCAACGATTGTGACTTGCAACGAAACAACGCAACAAAAAGACATAGACTCAGAAGAAGATGAGATACCTGAAGAGGTCGTCAGAGAAGTTGAGAATTTTGAGAATATACCTAAGTGCAACCTGGAAGAAACTGAGGTCATTAATTTGGGAGATACAGAATATGTCAAAGAAACTCGCATCAGTGTTCACTTGTGGCCATCAGAAAAGGAAGAATATACAGAATTTTTAAAGGAATATGAAGACATATTCGCTTGGTCGTATGATGATATGAGTGGTCTTAGTACATCCATTATAGCTCACAAACTGCCAACAGATCCAACCTGTCCGCCGGTAAAGCAGAAGCTCAGGAAATTCAAGCCCGATATGAGTTTGAAAATCAAAGAAGAGGTTACTAAGCAAGTCAAGCTAAGGTTCTCAAGGTGGTGGAATATCCAACGTGGTTAGCCAACATCGTGCCATTACCAAAGAAGGATGTGAAGGTTAGAATCTGTGTCGACTACAGGGATCTTAACCGGGCTAATCCCAAAGATGACTTCCCCTTGCCAAACATACACATTCTTATCGACAACTGCGCCAAGCATGAGTTGCAGTCTTTCATTGATTGTTTCGCTGGGTATCATCAGATATGGATGGATGAGGAAGATGCAGAGAAAATGGCTTTCATCATGCCATGGGGGATGTATTGTTACAAAATGATGTCGTTTGGGTTAAAGAATGTTGGTGCCACCTAAATGAGAGCCATGACTACCCTCTTCCATGACATGATACACAAGGAGATCGAGGTATATGTGGACGACATCATCGTCAAATCCAAGAAAGCCACTGATCATATGGAAGATCTGAGAAAGTTCTTCAACAGACTGAGAAGATACAATCTGAAACTGAATCCCGCCAAGTGTGCATTCAGGGTTCCTACTGTAAAACTACTGGGCTTCATCGTGAGTCATCGAGGAATAGAATTGGACCCATCAAAGGTCAAAGCCATTCAAGAATTGCCACCGCCAATGAACAAGAGTGATGTGATTAGTTTCTTGGGAAGACTCAACTATATCAGCCGGTTTATAGCTCAGTCCACGGTCATTTGTGAACCCATCTTTAAAATGCTAAAAAAAGATGTTGCTACTAAACGACGATTGTCAGAAAGCCTTCGACATAATCAAGGAATACTTGTCAACGCCACCAGTCTTGGTTCCGCTCGAGCCAGGAAGGCCCCTATTGCTTTATCTCGCAGTTTTGGATGGAGCATTCGGTTGTGTTCTTGGACAACATGATGAAACAGGGAGGAAGGAGCAAGCAATCTACTATCTCAGTAAGAAGTTCACCCCGTATGAGGCCCGGTATTCCTTATTAGAGCGCACTTGTTGTGCTCTGACTTGGGTAGCTCAGAAATTGAGACATTATTTCTATGCCTACACTACTTATCTCATATCCAGGATGGACCCGTTGAAGTATATCTTCCAGAAGCCCATGCCCACCGGCAAGCTCACCAAGTGGAAAATCTTGCTGAGTGAATTCGATATTGTTTACGTGACTCAGAAAGCAATCAAGGGGCAAGCAATAGCAGATCACCTTGCCAAGGATCCCGTTGGCGGAGAATACGAACCCCTAAAAACGTATTTTCCTGATGAAGAGGTGTCCTTTGTAGGAGAAGATATTGCAGAATCCTACAATGGTTGGAGGTTGTTTTTTGACGGCGCCGCAAATTTCAAAGGAGTTGGCATAGGAGCAGTCCTAGTATCAGAAACCGGCCAGCATTACCCGGTATCCGCCAAGCTCAGGTTCCCTTGCACAAATAATATGGCTGAATATGAAGCTTGCATCCTGGGGGATCAAGATGGCCATCGACATGAACATTCAAGAGTTGCTAGTGATCGGAACTCAAACCTGCTCATATATCAAGTTCGAGATGAGTGGGCCACAAAAAACTCTAAGATACTTCCCTACTTGCATCACATACAGGAGTTAAGGAAAAGATTCACAAAGACGGAATTTCAGGATGTCCCCAGGGTCCAAAACGAGTTCGCTGACGCATTAGCTACCTTATCATCCATGATCCAGCATCCAGATACGAATTTTATTGATCCCATCCCAGTAAAGATTTATGATCATCCAGCCTATTGTGCTCATGTTGAGGAAGAAGTGGACGGAAAACCATGGTTCCACGATATCAAAGAGTACTTGACAATAGGAGAATATCCAGAATTTGCCAACGCTACTCAGAAGCGCACACTTCAGAGATTATCCAACAACTTCTTTCACAGTGGGGGAATCCTATATAGGACGACTACCGATTTGGGTTTACTAAGGTGTGTCGAAGCAAAAGAAGCATCCATACTATTGGACGAAGTGCACGCAGGGACTTGCGGGCCGCACATAAATGGTTTTGTCTTAGCAAAGAAGATACTCCGAGCAGGGTATTTTTTGATGACTATGGAAACAGACTACATCCAGTATGTTCGCAAGTGCCATTGCTGTCAGATACATACAGATATGATAAAGGTGCCTCCAAACGAGCTTACTGCAACAAGCTTACCATGGCCATTCGCCGCCTGGGGGATGGACGTCATTGGACCTATCGAGCCTGCCGCATCAAACGGGCACAGGTTTATCCTGGTGGCAATTGATTATTTTACTAAATGGGTTGAAGCAGCGTCATGCAAAGTAGTGACTAAGAAAGTTGTGGCAGATTTCGTCCGTGATTGTATTGTTTGCCAATTCAGAATTCCGGAATCAATCATTACCGATAATGGTTCCAATCTCAAAAGTGATTTGATGAAAGCGATGTGTGAGACATTCAAGATTAAACACAAGAACTCTACAGCCTACAGGCCTCAGATGAACGGAGTTGTAGAAGCAACCAATAAGAATGTCAAGAAGATACTAAGGAAGATGGTCGAAAGTCACAAATAATGGCATGAGAAGTTATCATTCGCCTTACTAGGATAGCGCACCACGGTCCGCATATCGACCGGAGCAACTCCCTACATGCTGGTTTATGGTACAGAAGCGGTCATCCCCGCCGAGGTAGAAATTCCCTCATTGAGAATCATACAAGAAGCAGAGTTATATGACGCAGAATGGGTGAAAGGTCGCTATGAACAGTTAGCCCTTATAGATGGGAAAAGAATAAATGCAGTTTGCCACGGTCAGTTGTATCAGAATAGAATGTCCAGAGCCTTCAACAAAAAAGTTAAGCCAAGGAAGTTTACACCGGGGCAGTTGGTACTAAAGAAAATATTCCCACATCAAGATGAAGCTAAGGGAAAATTCTCTCCCAACTGGCAAGGTCCGTACATGGTTCACCGGGTTCTAACTAGAGGAGCCCTTATTCTTGCAGAAATGGACGGAGAAGTCTGGCCAAAGCCAATCAACTCAGATGCAGTGAAACGATATTATGTGTAATCACCTATAATTTCTTTATGATGTAATTTGAACTACGCCTGACCTGATTCCCGTTTAAAAGGGAATACATAGGTAGCCCTATCGATTCGGTCACAATTTAATAAAATTTTCATTTCCCCTCTATTATTGGAACTGGGGCAAAATTTTGAGGAGGACCCTCAAAATTCCGAAGTTGATTCCTCTGTCATTCAGCGTAGCCGTCAGAAGTGCTAGCCCAGTAAACTGGGGCAGAATTTTGAGGAGGACCCTCAAAATTCCGGAGCATGAGAGGTTGTAATGTCTCGAACCGCGTCACAGTCATTGGTTCAGATAAAAGAAAATTATTTTTATTTTTTATTTTTTTTACTTATGATATGTTTACTAAATCATGCATAATTATTGTTTGAACTACCGCTGTTTAGCAACGCTACCCAGATGATATGCAATGCCAGGACTCGAGGAAAAATGAACTAACCTTTCCCCCTCTTACAAAACTCACGATTTTCTTTGGATGCAGGCACCCAAGTCACAAAGTTACCAAACATATTACGCAATCGCATTGAACCGTTACGCCTATTCTATCCGCACACAATATCCTCAGCAGCCGCAATATCACAATCAACTGCCAGCTATCAGATAATAATTTCAACTTACTATTCGCTTTTATCCCATTGTATAAGGCTACCTTCTGAGACTAAGCGTTGTCTCCATCTGTATTTCCTGCATTGCATAAGGCTACCTTTCTGCCTTTCGAGACTAAGTGTTGTCTCCATCTGCATTTCCTGCATTATATAAGGCTATCTTTCTGCCTTCTGAGACTAAGCGTTGTCTCCATCTGCATTTCCTACATTGCATAAGGCTACCTTTCTGCCTTCCGAGACTAAGCGTTGGCTCCATCTGCATTTCCTACATTGAATAAGGCTACCTTTCTGCCTTCCGAGACTAAGCGTTGTCTCCTTCTGCATTTCCTGCATTGCATAAGGCTACCTTTCTGCCTTCCGAGGTTAAGCTCTACCTCCATCCTGCACTTCTTGCATGGCATAAGACTACCTTTCTGCCTTCCGTGGTTAAGCTCTACCTCCACCTGTATGGCTGAAATACCGCCACTTTATTTCCATCTGCATCGGCTAAAATATCACCACTTTATCTCTCTTGCATGGATGAAATATCGCCACCCTTTACTTACGTCTTGCAATCGGCTGAAACATCGCCAAACTTTATTTAAATTCTACATCGGCTGAAAGATCGCTAGTTCATATTTAAATCTCCATCATCATCTATGCCTACACTTTCGGTCGACTGAAATATTGTCGTTTTACTTTTTACATTGACTAAAACATCGCTCGCTTTATTTAAAGTTTTGTCGGCTGAAATATCGCCATTTACATTCTTTGTATCGGCTGAAATATCGCCATTTACGCTTTTGCATCGGCTGAAATACCGCCAAATCTTGCATTTCATGGGCTGAAATATCGCCATTTACGCTTTTGCATCGGCTGAAATACCACCAAATCTTGCATTTTATGGGCTAAAATATCGCCAAACTGTCCGAAGGCATCATTATTCGGAGGCATCATCTTTCGTAGCCCGAGAACACCATGACATGGCCCGATGACCCCATTTTATACCCTGCACATCATTATTCAAAGGCATCATGGTTCGGAGACACCATTATCATAGCCCGAGGACATCATTTTATAGCCTGCAAATCCTTTAATTTTGCGCTTCATGGCCCAGGACATCATGGTCCGAGGACGTCATCCTAACCGTCCAAGGACAACATTCATGGTCCAATGGGAACTTGCATCATGTTTAAGTTTATGCATAATATACGCCTATATTTCTCACTTGTAGGTACACTAGCTAGCAATGGCCATCTCAGCAGGAGCGATCCCGCTCCAGGCCCCGCCGCCGATCAAGTTTCAGATACCTCTTGCCCCATAAACATCGTGTCCATCTCTTTCGAATCGCCATCGGCATGTCCCGTCAATGGTTCTTGAACTACATTCGGCCTGATTGCTGTAAAACCAGGGATATGTAGGCAGCTCCAAAACCAGAGCTCGGTCAAATTCTTTTCAAATCGCCGCTTCCGGTCAAAATTGGCCATCATATCTTTACCCGACAACTCTTTCATCCTTCCCGGGTAAAGAGGGGCAGTTGTTGATACCCAATTTTTCCCTAAGTATTTCTTATACCCAAATATTTCCAAAATAGCATATTGGTGCATATATAAGCACATCCATGAGTTTTGACATTTTTTGATGATTTTTAAAAACCAATTTATTGCCTATTTTGACACAACAAAATCCAATAATTATTCTCAAAATTATCATTTTTGTGAATAATTCATTTTATTTTTACATTTACACCTAAATATAATTAAAGTAATTTTTCGTATATTTTTTACAAATGTTTTTGGTATTTTAAAGCTAAATTGCATATAATTGCAATTATAGCCTATCTTGTAATTTATGACATTTTACGTTTATAAAATTAACCCCAACATTTTTTAATTAATATTTATATAATACTTATTTACCCAGTATATTTAATTTATTTTTAAAATCTGTACTACTATTTTATAAAAATCAAAGGAGGAAAATTGGCTATTTACGATTTGGCCTTTATTGCATTTCAATTATAGCCAATTTGGCACCCCATTTCGGCCCCAATTTAAAACCCAATTACCCAACCTAATTAACATGCCTACCCGACCCAGTACATGTTCAACCGACCCAACCCATATCCCTTTTAAATCCCGGCCGTTGATCATTTAGATCAACGACCACCGTTACTTCTTACCTTTTTGAATTCACACGACCGCCTAACCCTATCTTATTTTCCCAATCTGCCGCCCTCAAACGCTCTCGTCTCTCGAGCTCTCTCAAAACCCTAGCCGCCGCCTCCCATCAAAACCCAAATCTATGGCTCCCCAGACTCATCGGAGCCCTACACCGGCCTCATATGGCTTCTATAGGCTCATCTCCGAGGTCCTATGATCAGATCTTGAAGGGGTCTCGACCAAGCTCTACTCGATGGCTGTTCTCCGGTCATCTTCAACCTCTGTCCGGCCAGCCATGGCCATTCGAGTTCGATTTTTGACTATCTCGCTTAGATCGATGGTTTCCAAAGCCTTTCTCATCACCTGGGTTTCTTATGAAACTCTAGCTCTAAGGTTCCTTCGATTTATTCTTAGATATGCTCCAGATCTATGTGTGTTTGAACTTTCTGAGCATGTTTCTCGAGGTTTCCCCAACTTTTGCTTTCAAAACTCTTTGTTCTTTAGTTATGGTTTTATGTTAAGTTATTTCGAATCTCCCCCTTTCTTCTTGGCATGTTTCTGTACTTTGTTGGTTTGTTTCCCTTATCTGAGTAAGCATGTTGAAAAGCCCTAATTTTGGGATTCTTGTTTGAGTCTGTTTGTTAAGGTTTCATTCGATTCATACGCTTATCATCTCTAGGTTTATTTGATGTTAAAAACCCTAATTTTGGGGATTTACTTGGGTTCTTGATCCTATTTGTTTGGTTTACTGATTAATGATTAAAACCCTAATTTTTAGGGGGTTTTCGCTTGAGCTTTGAAATTGCTTGTTGTTTCACCTGTTTGTCGTCTCTGAACTCAACTGATTTGAAACCCTAGTCTCTTTGGGAGGCTATTCGAAGTCCTGTGAGTTTTTGTTTGTGCATGTTTGTATGTTTGAAATCATTTAGCTTGATTCCTTGTTTCAACATTTTTTTTCTCTATATGTTCTACGCTTATGATTCTCACTTGACTCTCTGCATGTTTTCGACTCCTTCTATTACGCACTGAAGCCTAACTAACACGCTTTGAGTGTCTGCTCTATGCTATTGTTGTATGATGTTTCTTTTGCCATGACTTAGCCTCACATGTCTGCTATTTGTGCATGCATTATATACTGAGTTCCTCCTGTGATTTATTTAACTCGAAATTGATTTCAAAAACTTTTCCTTCCCTGAGATCCTGATTTTACTAGCCTGTCAAAGTCTAATTGATTCTTTTTCTTTGATTGGCCTCACTGAATCTTTCCGAAAATAATTTCAAATCCTGTACTTAGACTTAATTGCATATTGTATGACTTTACTGTTTCTTTTATGGCAACAGCCATTCTGCTTACAAGGCTGATTCTCTTTTCCTTATTTGGATCCTGTTAATATCCGTTTGAATAAGAATCCCCTGATTAAAGGGGAATCTTATACTAATTGATTCTGATTTATGACCATGCCCATATTTGTGTTAGATTTGTACTTATTGCCTTATTTCTCTACATGTTTTCAAAGCAATAAATACTCTCATTTATTTTCTTTGAACACACACGAACACATAAAACAATCTGAGTTCAAACACTCTCTTATACTTTTTTTTTAGAAAAAGAACTCTCTCCCTCTTTCTGCTACTTGTGTTGTCGTGGACTTTTGTTTGCTCTATTTCCTTCTGTACTTTTGCTTTCTTTACTGGTATGTTCTAGTTAATTTTCAATCTTCATCAATAACAAGCTTCATTCATGTCTACTTTTGATCATGTTTTCTTTAATTTACATGTATTTCTAGTATGCTGTAACATGTCCCTTTCCCTTGTAATTTAATGTTTAATTTCTAGTATGCTGTAACATGTCCCTTTCCCTTGTAATTTAATGTTTAATTTATGTGTACATCCTGTCAGTTATTGGTTATCTGTGTGATACTTTATGGATCCCACACCTCATATCCCCTTTTATGATTAAGTTATGGTTCAGAAATATGGCAATGTTTGAAATCATTGTCCATGGACATGACTTGGGCCCTTTGGGGCCTAAGCTTGTCAGTTTCCCATCCCCATTCCCCATTGTGTGTATGCTGAGTAACAGCCTTGGCCTACCAGTACTTCTGATTATTGTTCAGGCTATGGCCTAACCTCCAGCAGGTTTTTACTCCCTAAATGCTTGATCATATGTTTGGTCAGGGGTGTGCCAGTCTATTTTGTGGCTGGGCATGACCACCAGCCTGCCTGGGTAGCCCCTCTACCCCTTTCTATTGCACTTACACTAAAATCCTAGAATTTAAGTTATGCCCGTCTTGTGTGAGCCTTGCCTTGGGACCCTGGAGCTCCCTCTGAACTTGGACACATAAGGGTTGGCTCTTCCACACTGCACAACTCAATTTCTGATTAATATCTTGGGTGTATGCACTGCCTGGGGTTCCTGAAATCCCTTGGATCTCTGAAATACCTTAGATAAGAGAAGGCTTGGAAATCTGGATCTCGGAAATTGCTCAATCTCATATTATTAGGCCTTAAATCTGAATTAGGCTACTCGGATGCAACTGATCATTTCTGATGTATTTTTTTTATTATTCCAGTTGTTTCTTTGGGTTTGTAATAATTTGTACAAACTCGGGGAACTTAATAAAAAGGGGGATGGGATTTATTTTTACGCATCAAGGGTAGAGATAATGCCTATAGGGGTTTGTTATAATTTCTGCAAATACACCTAGAAATCATGCCTATAGGATTCACTCATAATTTTTGCATCTCCGCGCATAGATATCCTGCCCATAGGTTAACTTCTAATTGTCCTGCAAATTCATATAAAAACATGGTCTATAAAGTGCTGCATTCTGCATCTATAAACATCACTAGGAAAACCATTTGTAGGCCTGATAACAAAACCTGCATATAGATACCATGTTCATAGGACTTCTGTCAACATCTAAAAGGTGTCCAAATCATTATTCATATAGAAAGCATGCCTATAGGAAATTTCAAATCTAAATAGAGATAATACTAGCTGTTAAACTTATATTTCCCCGCTAAAATCGGTAACCCCTATTAGTTTGCACATTTGTTTCTAAAATTAGTATATATCACGCCTAGTTCTAATCAACACTTAGGGAAACTAGATCAGTTTCAAACAACTACATTCGAGTATGACTAATGTAGACTTTTCGCCTAAAAATTTGCGTTGAACCACTCCGCTCGTCGCTTTATTTAAATAAGACCAAAAATCAGTACGTGAAAGACATGCTAAACTCTGTGATTTTCGATGATTTATGGAAGCATATTTGAGCCCTTCTTGCTTGTCTGTTTCCCCTTCTATTTGCAATTATTTGTTTCAATTGACGCCTTAGCATTTTATCCTTTGAAACTTCTAAAAGCCCCAAACCCCTTTCCCTTTAGGATTTGTAGTCCATTTGCCTCCAGGACTGATAGGATTGGGACGGATAATAGCATGCAATAAGTAAATGATACCATTCCGCGCTTTAATACCTTGACGGGGTGGGAAGGGTAGACATGGATATGATGATTATAAGATAACACTATGTGTATAATTGGGTACCGGTGTTGTGCGAATGATCCATGTAATGTATAAACCTAAGACCCCCCCCCCCCTTTATTGTTTGTCAGTTTCAGGTTTTCAAAAGCTGTCCAATCTTTTTAAACTTCCGTTTCNTACAAAACCGTTTTCTTTCTGAATTCCAGCACTTTTAAACCCTTTGTACTTCTTATTTGTAACGGTTTTTCGCATTTGCAATACTTGCTTGTTTACTTGTTTGTTTGCATTAAAGTCACAATTATAGCATGGTCGGGAACCACACTAGTGGATCTTGAGGGGTGCCTAACACCTTCCCCTCGAGATAATTTCTAGTCCTTACCCAAACTCTGGTTTCCATCTTAAATTCTTCTAAAAAAGTGTCCTAATGCACTATAATCATTAGGTGGCGACTCTCCCAAAAATCCAAAACCTAATTCCCAAACGGGAATAGAGTTGTCTTCCCAAATGTCGTAAACCCGATTTCGCATCTTGGAGGAAAAGGGGGCATCGACACCTGGTGTATCATAGGGGCGTACTTTTGGCAGTGTTCACATTTTCAGACGTAGTCCGCTGCCTCTTTCTTCATGGTGGGCCAGTAGTAGCCGACGCGTATGAGGCATCGGACAAGAGCGCGGTTCCCCGTATGGGCGCCACAATAGCCTTCATGCACTTCTTCTAATACTTGCCTAGTCTGGTGTGGCCCGAGACATTTAGCAAGGGGACTACTGAACGTTCTCTTGTAGAGATCGTGATTTATTAGGCTGTAGCGGGGTGCTTGCACCCGGAGTTACTTGGCTTCCTTTTTTGTCACGTGGGAGTGTCCCGTCCTGTGGGTAGGATACAAACTGGTTGTGCCAGTCCCAAGTCAAGTTTAAAGAGAGTACCTCGATGTGGTCGACGGCTGAATAGAGGAGAGTAACCACGTTTTCTTTGTTGATATTTTTGGTGGTCGCGGCCAGCTTTTCCAGGCTATCCGCTTTGATGTTTTGTCCCCTGGGAATTTGCTCGAAGCGGCATTCGTAGAACTCCGGCATCAGCTTATGAATTTCTGACTGGTAATTTTTGTAGCCTCTGTTCCTTGATTTGGTAGGTTCCGGTGACCTAGTTTACTACGAATTGAGAGTCGCAATGGAGGACAAGCCGACGGGCTTCGTAATTTATGGCTAGATTCATACCTGTAATCATATCTTCATACTCGGCCTCGTTGTTAGTCATCTCGGGGCATCATATGGACTGGCGAATTACATCTCCCGTGGGGACTTCGAGGATGAGTCCCAGTCCCGATCTCGAGGCGTTCGCAGCAATATCAGTGTAGAGAGTCCAGAGGTCGGTGTGTGCAGAGGCACGAAGGGCCTCTTATTCCACCTCTAGCAATATCCCCGTGCTAAAGTCGGTGACAAAGTCAGCAAGTACCTGTGACTTGATGGCGGTTCTCGGATGATAGGTTTTGTCATGCTCGCTGAGCTCTATGGCCCATTTGGCGAGCCTACCCGAGAATTTGGGTTTGTGTAGGATGCCCCTTAGGGGGAAGGTCGTTATTACTTTTATGGGGTGGCATTGAAAGTAGGGTCTAAGCTTTCGTGAAACTATGATTAATGCCAAAGCCAGCTTCTCGAGGTGCGGATACCTCATTTCGGCATCTATCATGGTTTTTGCTGATATAGTAAATAAGGGATTGCATACCTTTATTTTCGCAAACTAGGATGGCGCTGACAGCGACTTCTGACATCGCCAGGTAGACGAGTAGGCACTCGCCGGGATCTGCTTTGACGAGCAAAAGTGGCGAAGATAGATATTCCTTCAATTTCATTAGTGCTTCGATGCATTCCTCGTTCCATTGCAGCCCTCGGTCTTTTCTCAGTACACTGAAGAATTTATAGCACATGTCCGAGGATCGCGAGATGAACCTGGATAAAACGGCTATTCGCCCCGTTAGTTTTGCACCTGCTTCTTGCTAATCAGGATTTCGGGTATCGTGTCTATGGCCTTGATCTGGTCCGAGTTGACTTCGATACCTCGCTGTGATAATGAGAAAACCCAGGAATTTTCCTGAAGCCACGCCGAAAGCACATTTTTCTGGGTTTAGCTTCACCCCGTACTGTCTTAGTATCTTAAAAGCTTGCTTTAAATGGTCGATATGGTCCTCCTTTTTAGCCGACTTTACTAGCATGTCGTCGATGTAGACCTCCATTGTCTTGCTGAGCTATTCTTCGAACATCTTGATGACCAACCTTTGGTATGTTGCACCGGCATTTTTGAGCCCGAAGGGCATTACCTTTAACAGTAAGTCCCTTGGTGGGTAATAAAAGTCGTCTTTTCTTGGTCTTCTTCGGCCATCAGGATCTGGTTGTAGCTAGAGTAGGCATCCAAGAAGCTTAGCAGCTCATGTACGGCTGTTGCGTCTATTAGCTGATCGATGTGAGGCAATGGGAAGGAATCATTTGGGCATGCATTGTTCAAGTCGGTGAAGTCTACGCACATCCTCCATTTCCAGCTTTTCTCTTTTACCATGACTACATTGGCGACCCACTGGGGGTACTTCGATTCTCTGGTGGAACCGTTGGCTAGCAGTTTATCTACTTCTTCGGTGACTGCCTCATTGATTGCGGCGTTGAATTTCCTCCTTATCTACTGCACGGGCGGATAAAGTGGGTCGACGTTCAGTTTGTGAGTGGCAATGTCTTTTGGGATCCCTGGCATGTTTGAATGGGAGAAGGCGAACAAACCTGCATGGTTAGTTAAGAATTCATGGTACTTACCTGGGTCGGTGAGTTTATGCCCGATGTAGGCTTTTTTCAAACTGTCGATATTATCCAACATAACAGGGTCGAGGTCCTCTATTGTCGCTTTTCAAGCTTCTACGACATCTGGGTCCCTGATGCCCTCCGTTGTCGGGTTAAGTTTGGTTCCCGACATGGCTGATTGCTATGCCTCCGCGCTTGCCCCTTTCAGTTGCTTGGTATGAGTGCAATCTTGGGCGATCTGATAACATTCTTGGGCGCTGCGTGGTTCGCCCCGAATACTAAATATTCCCCATGGGGTAGGAAACTTGATTACCTAATAGAGACTCGAGGGGATGACTTGCATGGCGTGTATCCATGGACGTCCTATGATGACGTTGTAAGCCATTTCCTGGTTTATGATATGGAATGTGGTTTCCAGCGTGACTCCTCCTGCCAGGACCGACAGCGATATTTCTCCAAAGGTACGTTCTACTGCATTGTTAAAACCTGTAAGTGTTATGCAATGAGGTATTACCTTATCCTCGAGCCTCATTTGCGTGAGAACCCTCGGGTGGATAATACACGCGCCGCTTCCGTCGTCTACCATGATTCTCTTTACATCAGTATCAGCAATGCGTAAAGTTATAACTAAAGCATCATAATGAGGGAAAGACAAACTGTCGGCATCAGACTTATCGAAGGTGATACTATCTTCGAAGTCATCATACCGTTCGTGAGCGATCGTGTGCTTCAACTTGTGTGTGGTGGTGAACTTTATGTTGTTGATTGTCGAGTCATCACCGCCGCCGATGATTATCTGTATGGTTCGTGTTGGGGATGGCTGTTTTGGCGGTCCTTGAGATTGGTCACGTCCACTGGCAAAGTTAGCTCTTCCTTTGTCGTTAAGCAGCTCCTTCAGGTATCCTTGGTTCAGCATTCTGACTACTTCTTGTCGTAGGCCTATGCAATCTTCGGTACTGTGTCCCCTTTCCTGGTAGAATTTGCATAGGACGTTTGATTTCCTTGTGCTAGGATCTGATTTCATTTTCTACGGCCAGTGTACCTTCGGGCCCAGCTTCTCCAGTGCGTACACTATTTCTGAAGGTGAGAAACAAAAATTATGAGCAGATAATAAAGGAGGCATACCTCTTTCATTCTGAAGCGTAGCGGTATGTCGTTGCAACGCGTCTGGGTGTCTCGGAGGAGGTAGGTTAGGGGCTCTGACATAAGACTGATGCCTTTCTCTATTCAACCGTGGGAGTGGATCCCGTCGCCCGTCGTTGCGTCGATCTCTCCTGATTTACATCTGTACTGATGTCAACTGCTGGGTTGGGCCATTAAGTTCGTCTTCGTCTGCCCTTACTTCTGCGCAGTAGGCACTGTGGATCGCCTCCCATGTTGTGGGGGGATACTTCATGAGTCGGTTGAGTAGCTTCTTGGTTGCTTTTGACCCATCTCAATTCAACCCGTTTTGGAAGGCGGCAACCGCTATTCCTTCTAATACGTTAGGCAGGCTCATTCTTACCCTGTTGAATTGTGCTAGGAAGTCCGTGAGCCCTTCGCCCGTCATTTGCCTAATCGCAAAGATGTCATTAACCCTTGTTTCAGCCTTCTTTGCTTCTACATGAGCGGTGGCAAATTTATCCGCCATCTCTTCGAACGTCGATATCTATCTAGCCAGTAGTTGTGAGTACCATGTTAGCGTTCCTCCTGTCAAGTTTTCTCTGAACTTTTTCAGTAGCACGGACGACACTTGTTCCTTTGATAAGTTGTTTCCTTTTACAGCGGTTACATAGTGAATCAGATGATCTTCTGGATCCGTGGTCCCGTCGTATATTCTCAAATATGTGGGCATCTTAAAGGTTTTTGGGATTGGGTGAGGAGCATCTCCCTCGCTATATGGTTGCTCGACAAACCGTCCTACGTTGCGTTTCGGTAGTAGTTTCGGTGCACCAGGTATTTTGTCTACCCTTTCCTGATGCTCCTTCATTTAGTCATGGAGTGCCTTATTCTCGTTCTCCATTTCTTCCATTTTTATTAGGATGGTCGCGAGTGCATTGTCGTTTGTGTTGATATTTGTATGGGCGCTGCTCCTACGCATAGCACTTGGTTCACCGGCGACCGCGGTGGTTTTTGCCGCTGGCGAATCTTTGATGTTTCCTGGGGACGGTTTCTCGAGCAGGCCACTTAGAGTGTTCGTCAACCACTCCTCCAGTAACTTTTTAACTACTGGGGGCGTTTCCTTTATGCAAATATCGAAGCCCCCTTTTTGTGCAAGATCATTGGATCTTCGAGTGAGGAGGGTGAAATTTCTTCCTTCGGAACACTACTTGGCGTTACGTTTGTAATATTTTCTCTGCCAGCCTCGTTGAGGAGGCCTATAAGGTTGGTTGAGACATCGTCTATCATCTTCAACCTAGATTCTCTATCTTCCATTTGCCGGTACTATTGAGTTTGAAGGATAGTCGTCGTTGTTTTTGATACCCTAGATGTGAAGTATGATTTCGATTACTGAAATTCCCACAGACGGCGCCAAATTATTTGAATTAAAATGTTATCGAACAATATTTAAGCAAATCAATCAATATACAAGAAGTGGTAAATCGTAATCGGAAATAATTGACTCTAGGATAAGTTTTGCCCTTTGTGGCATAATGATTCGAAGAACTGAGGAATGAAATAATATAAAGATATTAGAGAGACGAAAGAGTAAACCAGATAGAGAGAGAGAGAGAATGTTATAGAAAGAGAGAATCTTATTGATAATAATGATTCGATTCCTTTACACAACTGAGAACCTCCCTTATATAGCGGAGAGGTTTTATTTTAACTCTCAATCAAATATAAAGACAATAGTACAAGATAAAGATAAAGTACACGCAGTTGAGGGGCCGACGTGATTGCATGGTCGTCCCTTCTATTGTCCTTGGGTCGTCCCTTCATCCAGACCTCTATATATACGGTTGGTCGTGCTTGCTTGGGATGTGGTCGGTCAAATTCGACCACATACAATATCAAAGGACAACAGTTAACTGATATGGTCATTCCTCAACAAGCGAGTTAGATGGTGAAGAAAATACTCAAGTATCGGGAGTCACTAGAGCATGCAGAACCGATGGTACAAGGAAGAAAGAGTATAATAAAGGGAATATATATTAATATGATGGAAGATTTGCCAAGAGTATCATGGAAGAACGTTATGTGTACAAATATAGCTCGACAAAAAGCTATTTTCATTACTTGGCTACAGCTACAAGATAGACTTCTCATTGCAAAAAGATTACAAAAATGGGGGCAACAGGTTGATGTCACATGTCATTTGTGCAAAAAAGAAGAGGAGACAAGGGAACATCTATTTGCTGAATCTGAATTTAGCAACAGACTATGGAGCACTTTTATGAGTAGGATAAAAGGTGGCTGGCAAAAGGTGAAGACATCGAGACAAATGCAAGATTGGATAGAACAGAAGACAAAAGAAAGACAAAGCAAGCGAGGCTAATGAAGCTGAATGATTCTGAAGTGGTGTAAAGATGAAATACAATAAATGCATATGCAGTGAGGTCAAAGTAACACAAGTTATTGCCAAAAATAATTGATTTTTTTTATGTTTAAATTCACTTTTTAGCATTAATTAATAATTAAATTGACCATATTAATTTTTATTATCTCACATAAACACTTTTAGCACATATTCCAATATTATTTACTCTAAGAACAATGTAGGAAAAAATTAATTCATTCTTGAAATCTGAAAAAAGCACTTATTTTGAGCCATAAAAAAAATACAAAAAAATTAGGCCAAATACATAACTGGACCCTTAAACTTGACCTTATTTGTCACTTGGGCACTTAAACATAGAGTTGTTCCTATCAGACCCTTCAACTAAATCACATATGTGCCAATTAGACACTTTGTAGACCGTCTGAGAAAAACTTTTATAAAAATTATTGGATATATAATTAGCTGCAGTTGTATATTTGATAGCTTTTAAGACTTTCTTCTTTTGCTTATGAAATAGCTGTATTTATATATTTGACAGCTTTGCTCTTTTGTTGAAGTATTATTTTTGTTAAAAGTTGTTAATGTCAAAATGCAACTTCTATCAACCACTTGTGCGTTCTAGTTTGTAAAGTTTTATTCTAGTAGCTTACAAGTGCCGTAAAGTTTCATAAGCACTCAATTATGTCACTACAAAGTGCTTATGAAAATTTTACGGCACTAAAGTACGATTATAGGAGATACCATGAAAAAAATTTTAAGATTTTTTTTTTCTAATACTTCCAATTATACCAAAAGAAAAAGTAGGTATGTGGCCGAATGTTGAGAGACTTAATTATATTGCCATGACGTGTCTGTTGCTGAAACTAATGTATGGGTAATTAGGTATTCACTATTCAGGTGATGTGCTGGTGGTCCATCCTTATTTTTCTTTCTGGTAAAAAGACGATCTTTCCTTATCCCACACCTAAACAGTTTGATATCAATGAACTCATATCTCATCAATCAACTTTAATTACCCTTCTCTTTTCAAGAACATTTTCCAATTTCTCTATCGATATCATATGTATCAATGTATATACAAAATATATAAATTTATAGCATCATACATCACAAAGAAAAGTTAATGTAGCAAGGAGAATATTCACACTCATGATCAAATTATCACTTCTTCGAAATTGTTTTCTTTTGAGATTCTATTACTTTCGCGCGGATATTATCAACTAATATTGGTCATATTAGAGTATAATTTGATTTATTTGAGTACGCGTTTTAATCAATCATGAACTCTACGGCTATCATAAATCTCTCTCACGAAATTATGATAATTTACTACACGCACTCTCTCAAGCTACGCTAGCTAGATTCGCATTACAGTTCACTTAGATAACACCCGAGGTATCGTTATCTCTAATCCAACCTATAAATCCTCGGTTATGACTCTCCCCTATACTCCGGGAGTGATGTTGTTCAAAAAACTATCTAAATATGCACTCTCTCTCAAGAAGATACATAATAAGTAGGAACAGCTAATTGAGAATCCTTTCAATTAACCACAATCAAAATGTAGTTGAACAAATAGAGATAAACAACCAATTCAATACTATATTAATATAACAACCAAATCATCCCCAACGGGTTTCACCAAAACCTTAGATTAGAAAAGTTAGCTACTCATGAAAATAACAAAAATCACAAAATAATTCTTATTCAAAGGTAAAAGAACAAAGAAAAAGATTAAAGATTGATGCCCAATGATCCTTCTTGCCTCTTTAGGTCTAATTTGTGTCCAAAATATGTCCCATCTTTGTTCTTGGTCGGCCTCCTACGTTTTATATAGAGTTTAGGGCTTAAAATCCCATAATTTGTACTTCAGTCCTTCAATATCCCGTCGCCTGCCGCGGTCCTACCGCGCCCACGCTAGGACCGCGGCCAAAAAGCCTCTCTGAATCTCATATAGCAGCTCGCCGCGGTCCTACCGTAAACGCGGTTTTTCTCCCTGTTGCGTTTTGAATTTTGAAAAACGTAAAACATGAAAGTTGTAGCACTTTGAGTTAGATTTCCAACCATATATTGTGAATCTAAAATAGAGTTCTGAGCAAAACGTTATATCTATTTTACTAGACAGTGCGCAATATACCTCCTCGAGTCTTCGTTCGTACTTAATTATCAAATTTGACCCCCGAACCTGATCCCGGCTTAATTCCTTGAGATTTTACTCAGACTTCAAAGCTCCAAATCACTTGAATTCATTCTATAACATCTATATAGCTCAGAATCATACCTACAAGGCATAAAATACACCGTTAGTGCAAAACACTAGCGATTAAAGCGCAAATTCAACTAAAGTACAGTAAATTAGAGTGTAATAAGCGACTAAAATATGGAATTATAGCCTATCATCAACACCCCACACTTAAATCATTTCTCTTTCTCGAGCAATCAAACTACACTTTTTTTTATAGACACGGTCTTTTTAAACAATTCTCCTAATGCAGCACACCAAGAGTAGTTAAAATACACTAAGCACAAAAGCGTAATATCTTCACCTCAAGATTTGACTCACAAGTGCCACGCATTATTCACAACTAACCTACTTACTCTAACATAGAGGTCATTGATATTACTTTTCCTTCATGAATCAAGTGCCCTCACACAACAAAAGAGAGTTTAAGAACACTTAGGAACTCAAGATAGAAAGAATTCACTCACTCTCAGAAATAACATTCATATACCACAAAAGATGCACCATAAGCTTGCCCGTAGTGTACTACTCCACTAATCGAGCTCATTCAATCTAGGATCAATTAGGACTTATTTGGTTGTAATGTAGGCTATAGGACGGGTAGGATACATTTAGATATAAGAGTGACTACACCTCCCTAAGCACTTTAATACATATACTTTAACATTCAA
>MU778612.1:31374-72986 GCA_026770625.1 Nicotiana glauca
CATAAATCTCTCTCAAGCAATTATGATAATTTACTAGACGCACTCTCTCAAGTTACGCTAGCTAGATTCGCATTATAGTTCACTTAGATCGCACCCGAGGTATCGTTATCTCTAATCCAACCTATAAACCCTCGGTTATGACTCTCGCCTATACTCCAGGAGTGATGTTGTTCAAAAAACTGCCTAAATATGCACTCTCTCTCAAGAAGATACATAATAAATAGGAACGGCTAATTGAGTATCCTTTCAATTAACCACAATCAAAACGTAGTTGAACAAATAGATATAAACAACTAATTCAATACTATATTAATATAACAACCAAATTATCCCCAACTGGTTTCACCAAAACCTTAGATTAGAAAAGTTAGCTACTCATAAAAATAACAAAAATCACAAAATAATTCATATTCAAAAGTAAAAGAACAAAGAAGAAGATTAAATATTGATGCCCAATGATCCTCCTTGCCTCTTTAGGTCTAATTTGTGTCCAAAATATGTCCCCTCTTTGTTCTTGGTCGGCCTCCTACGTTTTATATAGGGTTTAGGGCTTAAAATCCCATAATTTGTACTTCAGTCCTTCAATATCCCGTCGCTTGCCGCGGTCCTACCGCGCCCACGCTAGGACCGCGGCCAAAAGGCCTCTCTGATCTCATATAGCAGCTCAATACGGTCCTACCGCGGGCCTACCGTAAACGCGGTTTTTCACCCTGTTGCATTTGGAATTTGGAAAAACATAAAACATGAAAGTTGTAGCCCTTTGAGTTATATTTTTAACCATATATTGTGGAGTCCAATTGGAGTTCTGAGCAAAACGTTATGGCTATTTTACTATACAGTGCGCAATATGCCTCTTCAATTTGACCCTCGAACCTGATCCCGGCTTAATTCCTTGAGATTTTACTCAGACTTCAAAACTCTAAATCACTTTAATTCATTCTATAATATCTATATAGCTCGAAATTATACCTACAAAGCTTAAAATACACCGTTAGTGCAAAACACTAGCGATTAAAGCGCAAATTCAACTAAAGTGCAGTAAATAAGAGTGTAATAAGCGACTAAAATATGCATTTATAGCCTATCATCATTAAGAAATTAGTTTTTCATTCTTCTGGTCTAGATTTAATATTATCAAGTAAGAACTGAAAATCGCTTTTTTTTTCCTTTCCTGAAATTTTGGGAAACCCAAATATTTACCAAAGCTAATACCTTCTTTGAGTTGAAAGCATGCCATTGCAAGATTCTTATCATTATTTGAACAGTTCTTTGAGAAGAATAATTTATATTTGTCAAAATTAATTTTTTGGCCTGAACAACCTGTAAAATGATTTAAGACATCAATTATCACATTACAACTCTTAATGGTTACTTTTGAGAATAAGATAATATCATCTGTAAAGAATAAACAAGAGAGTTTTGGTCCCTTCTTTGCAATACTGATTGGTTGCCATTGTAAATAATCAACTGATAGGTTTATGTATTTTGAAAATATTTTCATGCACATAATAAATAAGTATGGTGATAAAGGATTTTCCTGACGAATTCCTCTTAAAGGAGTGAAGTAAGGTGTAGATGAGCCATTAATGAGTATTGAAGCTGAAGTCGTAGAAACGCAAGACATGATTACCTGATCATTTTTTGTAGTTATGCCAAAAAAGACAAGTGGTTTCCGAATAAAAGACCATTCTAAACGATCAAAGATCTTTTATAGGTCTAGTTTAAGAAGCATCTAGGCGGTCCTTCCTTTCATTTTTATAAAATGATGTAGAGCTTCTTGAACTATTATAGCATTGTCCGAAGCTTGTTTTCCTTGTTGAAAATCGGTCTGTGTGGGGCTATTATTTTAGAGATTATAGGTTTAAGCCTATTGACAATAATTTTTGTTATAATTTTATAAGTAGTATTACAAAGATTTATGGGTCTATATTGTTGAAGTGATTGAGCATGCTTTATCTTTGGAATAAGACAAATATAAGTCTGATTTAGTAATGGAGGTATAAGACATGTATTAAAAGTGTATTTGCAAAAATGTTTCACCTTATGTCCTATATGAGCCCAATATCTTTGATAGAAGAAAGGATGAAAATTATCTGGACTTGGTGCCTTATAGGGACTAAAATTTTGAATAGCTTGAGTAATTTCAGTATCCTGTAAAGGTTCTTCTAAGGATTTTAAATCTATATAGTTAAGGTGATAATTATTGGATTCATTTATAATACGAATTGAGTTTTCATGTTCTGTAGTAAAAAGGTTACAGTAATGCCTTAGGATTATATCATAAATTTTTTTCTGGTCAAAACACCAGTTACCAACTGAGTCTTGTAGTGAAGTTATTCTATTTCTCCTACGTCTATTCTAAGTAGACATGTGGAAAAAAATTTGTATTGACATCACCGTTATTCAACCACATTAATCTTGATTTTAATTTCTAAAATTCCTCCTCACTTTTAAGTATACTATTATATTCAGTAGTAAGTTATTTTTTTAAATTCTGAAGGAACAAACTAGTAAGATAATGAATTGAGCGTTGTATTCCAGCTAACCCAGCAAGTAGTGTTCTTTTATAACTAAAAATGTTCCCAAAAGTCAAGTGATTCTAATTTGTGACTATTTTCTGAAATTGATTTGTTGTTTCTAATAGAGGCTCATTATTAGCCAAGCTTGTTGTACTATTTCTGAAAATTATGGGTGTGACACCCACATTATTTCAAATCGGAATATTTTCCTAGTAATGTTTATTAAGGGTTCTAATATTATTAATAGGGGCAATGGTCAGAATAAGTTCTAGGTAAATGATTTACCCTAGCTTCAGGGTACATGTTTATGCAATCATAATTGGCCAAATAAAGATCAAGTCTTTCAAGTATAGTGTGGCCAATTCTATGCTTATTAGTCCATGTAAGTTAATACAATTTATAAATCTGTCTACCCTATTAGTACTAATAGGTAGTCCTCCAAATTTTTCTCTTGCATATAATATATAGTTGAAATCACCTCCTATGAGCCAAGGAATATGATAATTATCATGCAATCTCATTAAATTGTCCCAAAGATGTGTACGTAAATGATAAGAGTAACTAGCATATATAGCTGAAAGAATCCATTTCGGAGCATTGTGACGTATTTGAATGAGGCAGTAAATCTCTTGTTCAGACATGGTCAATTCCTCCACAGTGATGAGAGCCTCATGCCAGAAGACAACTAACCCTCCAATTAAATCATTAGCTGGAACCTGGGACATGTTTGAGAAACCAAAATCCTCACGAAGCCTCTCATGATCATGCATGTGTGTTTCCAAAAGGATAACTAAAGTTGACCTATGATTATCTAATAGGGACCTAAAGTGACTCCTAAACTATGGATTATGAGAACCCCTAGAATTCCATATGATGAAATTCATGATACTAATTTGAGGAGTGGTGACTGGAGATTCAGAATTAAAGGGGTGAAAGTAGAGGTTGTCATCTAACTCTAAGGATCCAATACTGGAGGAGGAGGAAAAAGTGTAGGAATGATCACCATTGAGTATTTTCCTGCTGCTCGATTGTTTGTGACTCGAAAATTTAGGCTGCATGTGGTCATGTTTGGAGGACACTTCAGAATGAACTTTTTTTCGTACTCTTCTTTGAGGTTGTAAAGATGGATTCCCTTTAACTATAAGAACTCTGTCTTTGTATCCCTGAGCTCTATTAAGATCTGAGCTAATTCTTGCCTTGTTTCTATATCTAGTGCGTTAGGAGATGGAGGTGGAGGATGTGGTGGACTTTCCATTGGTGTCAATGTTTCTATGGGACTGTTGGGAGTGGAATATGGAAATAGTAGGTTGAAGGAGTTTAGGTTCTAGAACCATGGTGCATAGATCTGCCCCATGTGATGTGGAGGATAGAAAGGTGTGAGAGTTGTTGTTGAGTTGAACGTTGGAGTTGGAGGAGGCATTGGGTATGTCCACTGTTGTGGATTGGATGTTGATGCTTGGTTCTCCAGTTGGAAGGGTGTTCGAGTATTATACCATCGATTCTGAGCATATGCTTCCATCCCTAATCTCATCCCCTCCGTCACTATTTTTGCCAAATGTGTTGGATTTTGAAGTAGGAGAACAACTTCTTGGTTATTGATCTCCATTGTGAAGACTAATGCATGGCCTTGTAAACTCATCTATAACCACGACTAGAGTGGGATATCCATCGTGGTTTACTGGGATGTGTACACTAACAGAGTTGTAATATGTCGTAGTTGAGGCCTTGCATGATCAGTCTTGGAAGATGAAAGCAACAATTGTTATCCAGATCTCTCAGATAAGTGTTGGTCGAGTTTGGGGGAAAGGTTGGTCGTTGCATGGTTACTATCTATAGCAGTATGAGGTAAAATTGAAGTGGTAGAAGATTGTATAGGATTTGTAGAATTTGAGAGAAGGTGTAGTGAAATACAACAAATCTCCTGATGAGAATCACATGAGAGGTAATCATTTGGTTTGTATGGGAATTGAGGGTGCCTAGTGTGATGTTGGACGTAGGGTACTGTAGCATGCAAATTTAATTTGCTGCTATCAACGTGTAGTCCATGTGTAATTGAATGGCCATGTGGAGAAGTAGAGCTGTGTATTTGGTATTGGTTAGAATTGTTATTAGGTTGGCTCTACATGGGGTTCCTTAGGTGGTGTGTTTGAATAGTTAGGCATGGTCTGAAATGTTAGGACTATTAGAGGTGTAGTAGGTGCTAATATATTATCATAAGGAGTAAGGTTCATGTGATTGGTAGAAAAGGACGGCCAGAGTTTAGAAGAATTGTCTCCTAGTGAATCTGATTTGGGCTTGGTTATTGATGAATTCTTTGTTGGGACTATTAGTATGCTACTGTCCAAATCCATGTTGGATTCATTGGATTCATGTCATATTTATTAAAAAAGAGATAATTATTAGGGTCGTTTATAGAGATTTTATGTGCCTCAATAGGCCCAGCGGTAGGCCCAATAGCAGCTTTTTACTTACCAGGCGTAGTAGGTGACTTACTTGGATATTGCCCTATCATGACTGCCTCCGGCTCCGCCCTATTATTGGTTTGATGTCGGTTAGGGTTGAATCTTGGTAGTTGTTTCTTTGAAAAATCTATAATTTTCCATGCAGACTCTTGGGCTATTTCTGGAGTTGATAGATTAGAGGTGGAACTAGTGTTAGACTGTAGAGATATGGGTGGTGTGTAGTCACAATTTATGTTTGCGTGTCCAAATCTCCCACACTTTGTGCATAGCAAATTAAGCGCCTCATAGAGTAGCATCTGATAATGGTGTCCAATGAGTAAATGTATTTTAAGAGGTTTCTCAAGGGCCACTTCAATGCAAATTCGAGCATACTTTTCCCTAGCAGTAGAGGAGGTAGATGCATCAACCTTCAGTAGTTGACCTAGTTTAGAACCAACCTTTCTTAGAATTTGCTCATCGTAAAATTCTGTTGGAAGTTTCGGTAGACGAACCCATATGGCTGAGTACGTAAGTTGTGTAGAGGATGCATGGAATTTAGGCTCCCATTTACGAACAGACAAGAAGTGATTTAAAACAAACCATGGAGCCTCATGCAGTGCCTTATGCATATTTTCCTCCTCTTGAAATTTGATTAAGAAGAAATCCGAGTCCAAATCTATTAAAGGAAGATCCTCAGTTGGCTTCCATAGTCCAATCAGTTTAGCATGCAAAATTTGGTGTGTTATTTTTCGACCAAAAAGCTTAACAATTACTGAGTATTGCCATGGCATATATAATCGGCATTTATCTTCAACAGTGATAGGAATAAATATGTCTTCATCTTGATTGGTTGCAATACTCTCTTCCTCTAAGTCAAACGAGTGTTTAATACACTATTGGATATGAGGAGTTATTGATTGATGTTTATTTGAGATTAAGGCTTGAAGGAAGGAAGTTGGAGGATTGGTGTGAATATTATCATCGATTTGCATAGTTTCAATATCAGGTGGCTCTGTTAGTTCTTTGATAGAAGGACTTGGTGGTATATGAGTATTCACGACAAGTGAGTTTGTTAGTGATTGTTGTGTATGAGATATGAAGAAAGGAAGAAGGCTAAGCTGTGAAGTTGTGTTAGAGAGAGAAGCTTAGAATCTTTAATCCCTTCTTATTTGTAACTCGTGATGAAAATCATAAAGTGATTCATTTGTAAATACATATTTACTTAGAAATAGTCCCATATAAGATTATAATCATCTTGACTTATAATGATAATATAAGAATAAAGCGGTAGGAATTTACTATGTATATTTTAATTTTAAAAAATTATATTTCAATCAAATTCAAAAACTATATCAATAGAAAATTACCGTACATGTTTTTATTTAAATCGGTTATTTTTTTAAAATTTTGAAATTTTGAATTATGAAAAAAAAAATGTGTCCTTTATATTTTTTTTCTTTTAAATAAATTTGAACCTCCAAATTAGTTGAGATTTGTCCTAAAATTGGACACATGTTCATTTTCTATTTTGATACTTGATAGTTGGGACGGTAACATAAATTTGCTTCTCCTATTCTATATAGATAGATTCTTAATTTATGCTCCTTATTCTTTGCTTGCTATTTCGAGCATGCTGAGGTGATTGGAAATTATTTTTCGAAATGCTTTTCCATTTTGACATACTAATTTAATTATCTGATACCAATAAATTGTCTGCTAAATTTGTGTGATGACTCGAATACTAATAGCCAAAAAAAGGTATTTATCATAATGAAGATTAGTAAATTAAACCATATAGTAATTAAACTTGTTCATGTTCCCGTTAAAACTAATTTTGCCCCAAGTTGAGAAAAGACAAAATATTTTAAACCACCCCTAAAATTGGCTCAGATTATTAGTATCATCCTCGAACTATGCTCGATCTTAATTACCCCATCAACTTGGCCTTTTGAGGGTCATTACCCCCCTAGACGCTAATGTAGCAAAAAATGTGGGTGCACTCGCCTGTCACGTGGATTTTACTTGTGTATGTGGCATTTTTTGAAAAATAAAATATTTTTTAATCCTTTAAGAATATTACTTTTTTAGATAATTTGTTTCGAATAAAATTTATGATAAAAATTGGATATAACTACATTATTTAGGCTAATTATTTTTATTTGGCCAAAAATAATAAAGTTTTAGTTAATCTTTTTTTTTGAATTTGATCTGAAAATAAAGATTTACACAATTGAAATAAATAGTCAAGTCATCTAAAAAGTTATAAAAAATACAGAGCTGAAATAAATAGTCATTGCATCAAAAGAAGAAATAAAAAGAGTGTACAATTGCACTTGTAATTTATTGCAATTGTACACTCTATTTATTTCTTCTTTTGATGCAATGACTATTTATTTCAACTGTGTATTTTCACTTTTTTAGGTAAAATTGAAGAAAAAAAATTTAGAATACCGCAATTTAGAGCTATATAAAAAATTATAGCCAAAATAATTAATTTCAAACTATGTATTTTTTATACCTTTTTAGATGCCTTGACTATTTATTTCAACTGTGTATTTTCACTTTTTAGGTAAAATTGAAGAAAAAAAATTTAGAATACCGCAATTTAGAGCTATATAAAAAATTATAGCCAAAATAATTAATTTCAAACGATGTATTTTTTATAACTTTTTAGATGCCTTGACTATTTATTTCAACTGTGTATTTTCACTTTTTAGGTAAAATTGAAGAAAAAAAATTTAGAATACCGCAATTTAGAGCTATATAAAAAATTATAGCCAAAATAATTAATTTCAAACGATGTATTTTTTATAACTTTTTAGATGCCTTGACTATTTATTTCAACTGTGTATTTTCACTTTTTTAGGTAAAATTGAAGAAAAAAAATTTAGAATACCGCAATTTAGAGCTATATAAAAAATTATAGCCAAAATAATTAATTTCAAACTATGTATTTTTTATAACTTTTTAGATGCCTTGACTATTTATTTCAATTGTATGAATCTTTATTTTCAAGTCAAATTTAAAAAAAGATTAACTAAAACTTTATTATTTTGGCCAAATAAAAATATTTAACCTAAATAATATATTTATATCCATATTTTATTATAAATTTTATTGGAAATAATTTATCTAAAAAAATAATATTCTTGAAAAGGTAAAAAAATATTTTATTTTTCAAAAAAATGTCACATAGACAAAAAAATCCACGTGGCAGGCGAGTGCATCTACACTTTTTGTCACATCAACATCTAGGGGGTAATGGCCCTTAAGTTGAGGGGGGTAATTAAGATCGGGCGTAGTTCGGGAAGGATACTAATCATGTGAGCCAAATTTAGATGTGATTTAAGGTATTTTTGCCGTGAAAAAAGCGCAAAAATTGTGTGGGGTAGCCACTTTTTAAAGTGGTATTTACTTTTTATCCAGCATTTTCAATGCTTAGCAATAGTAGCCGCTGATCTATTAAAATTAATATGAAAAGACTGTGTTACCTTTTCTTCTATCTCTTTCATGTTAGGGAGAAGAACTGTATCGTGACTAACCGTGCACTTCTCCCACCGAAAGCTCAACGGTTCACTGACTCTATCACCAACACCCACAGTGCATCTTAGCATGAACTGACAAATTACACAAACCAACGAAATGCTAAAATACTCCACTTTTCCTCTCCTCATGTGATTTTCACCTCACAGTAAAATGTATGTATGTATACAATATTTGTGGAGAGAGAAACGCTAAATTTCATACTCTTCGGTCAATTTCAGTGTACATGTACATTTGTGAAGTAGAAATGCTAAAATACGCACATTTCAACTGCAACCTATACATACACCATTTCTGTATCTATACATTGACCTACAGATACAAGTGTCTACTTCTACATTTGGATCCTAAACTTACAGTTACAAGTTCAAAGGTTAAGGATACTTGGTCCTGAACTTAGAATTACAAGTTCAAAAGTTAAGGACACTTGATCCTAAACTTAGACTAACAATCTCAAAAGTTAAGGACAGGCAGTCCTTAACTTATAGTTTCAAGTTCAAAACTTAAGGACTCTGTCCTTAACTTTGAAATACACGTTCAAAAGTTAAGGACAGACAGTCCTTAACTTTGAGTTCAAAGTTTAAAACTTTATGATTGTCTGTCCTCATGTCCTTAAGTTTGACATGCAGGTTCAAAAGATAAGGACAGGCAGTCCTTAAATTATAGTTTCAAGTTCAAAACTTAAGGACAAGCAGTCCTTAAGTTATTGTTTCAAGTTCAAAACTTAAGGACTTTCTGTCCTTAACTTTGAGTTTCAGGTTCAAAAGTTAAGGACAGGCAGTCCTTAACTTATAGTTTCAAGTTCAAAATTTAAGAACAGGTAGTCCTTAAGTTATTATTTCAAGTTCAAAACTTAAGGACTGTCTGTCCTTAACTTTGAGTTTCAAGTTCAAAAGCTAAGGACATGAGTCCTTAAGTTTGACTTGCAGGTTAAAAAGTTATAGAAAGACAGTCCTTAAGTTTGAATAATACGTTCAAAAGTTAAGGACAGACAGTCCTTAACTTTGAGTTCAAAGTTCAAACGTTAAGAACATGAGTCCTTAAGTTTGAAATGTAGGTTCAAAAGTTAAAGACAAGCAGTCCTTAAGTTTGAATTACACGTTCAAAAGCTCACGACAGGGAGTCCTTAACTTTGTGTTTAATTTAATTTTTTTTAGCGGAAGGCATAGGTAGAATCCAAATCCTCACTCATATCATAATAGGCCAAATTTAATTTAGATCACAAATAAAGCTATAAACTGAACAAAAATCTTCTTCCACTGAGATATTGATGAAGCTATTAGCAGTTAGTGTTTGCTAATTTAAATATTTATTATACCACAATCCTTTAGATAAATATTTTCAATTCTTAATTAAAAAAAAAGATTTTGTAGGTGAAATTCGAGAAATATGCTTTAGACAAATCCGTGTCTACCAACCAGGAAAATAAATTACCATGACATCCATATCCGTGTCTACCAAAGACTAAAGACAGGTATAAGTTATAGCAAAAAAGTATTTTCGTCCAGTCAGATATAAGTTTATTAAATTAGTGGCTAAAGACTAAAGACATTTAAAACACTGGCTTTAAAATAAAGACAGGTGCTGTTAGTGGCTATTTGTGCACATCCCCCAAAAAAAGCTGCTGGGCTTGTGCCTTCTGCCCTTCTCTCATCAGCTAGCTATGCAACAACTGCAATTGCACCAGTGTTTCCACTGTTGGTTTAGGCCCAAAATCGATTTCTTAAATGCTGGGCCTTAAGAATTGGATTCTCCAAATAGAAATTGCACGGGGCGCCTTATTTGGTCGCCCCCATTTAACCTATACCTATTTTTTTTTTTAAACTTTTAATTTGTACCCATTTTAAAAAAAAAATTCTCCCTTTCTTCCTTGCAACTCCATTTTAGCTTCCCACATAAGTCTTCTCTCCATCTAAACCCAAATATTGCAAAGCTCTCGTTCCACTTTCCACTGCCGTCACTGCAAATGTAAAATACCACATTCTAACAATTAATTATAAAAAATAAAAATAAAAATCTTGTAATAAACATGTAAAAGCAATGTTTTAGGCTGTCGATAAAAAAAACAGAGGCTATGGAAACTGTTAAAAAGCCAACCTTTACAAGAAGAAATTTTCAGCAATCGCTCAATAAAGCTGCTACTGTTATCCAAAGTTTGTGAATTTCACTCCAAAGCTGCTAGTGTTATTGCCGCTGGCTTGACTCAACGTTTCTGCCAACAATGTAGCTGACTGCCAACAGTGTACAACACAAAAGCTTCAGCTCTAGAGCTGAAGTTTTTATTTTATAACTGGCAAACTTCAGCTGTAGAGCTAAAGTTTCCCGGTTACTAAACAAAAACTTATAAAATAAAACTTCAGCTCTAGAGCTGAAGTTCGCGAGGTACAAAACAAAAACTTCAGCTCTAGAGCTGAACTTCAGGCCCGATTACTAAAATGCTGAAGTTTTGTGTGATTGTCTTTGCTACTTCAGCCCCGTGTGCTGAAGTTATGTGAAAAAGCAGGTACGATTGCAATTTTTTTGCAAAGCGGATACAGGTTAAAATATGGCACAAAAAGCGGGTACAGATGCAAATGTCCCATTCTCCAAGGTACCAAAAGAGCATGAGGTACACAAATAGCCTTCAAATTGGATGTTTAGAATTTTATATCCTTGCTTGCCCATGAACAAAAATTCAAATTTAATAGGTGTTGCTCCTCGCTTACCTCATGGGCAATATTTTTAACTTTTGACCGATGTAGAAAGTGTGGATTAGAAATTAAAGAACACCCCAAAAAGTATTATATTACTGTAATTTTTTGCTGAGTCAGAAGCACGAATGGTCAAACATGTTTTGTTGGAAAAAATAATACAATTACATTTTGAAAAAAAGAAAATCTCCGAGAAACCCAGAGAACTCTTCCAAAACTAAATATAAACACTCATAAAAGACTAAAATTGAAACTAAATCAAACCAAAAACAGAACAATGTTCTTATCCACGTTAAGATGCAAAGGGTCTCAGAAATCTCCTCCAACCTCTGTATTTTCACTAAGTTTCTATGAATTTGAGTTTCTGTGTAAATGATGACTAGTAGTAAATGAGTAGTATTTATGATTTGATTTGAGTCGATTTTTCTCTTTAAAAAAAAGGATCAAACCAATTAAGTCTCCATTTTTCTATTATTGGAATCAAACCAATCCAATTGAATTAGTTTTTATCGATTAAGTTTTTTGTCGATTTTGTCAGCTTTTCGAATTCTTTTGTTTGGTTTTCTATAAATATGTGAAATACACTGTACGTCATGCACATGTTCTACCGACTATATTCTAGCATAACACTTCGAAGCCAATTATTCTTTATGAATAGTTGTCATTTACCAATATATTTTGATGATAATTGAACAAAATAGTGATGAATAATTTAAGCACTCAATAATGACAAGTTAATTTTAACACAAAATAGATTTTTGAACTTAACAAAATAAAAACTACAAATCAAATTAGAAAGCAAAGGCAAAGAACTAAATTACTATAAAGGCAAAGAACTAAGAACTAAATTACTATAAAGGCAAAGAACTAGATTACAGACCAATAGTGTAAAAGATTAATATATACTGTAAGATTTTATGAATTTTATATAAAAGTGTAATGTGTGTAACTATAAATTTTAAATAGTTATTTTTATAATCGCTTTGATTCGATTTTTTTGGTTAGTTTTTCTTAAAACCTAAACCAAATCAAATATTATCGGTTTTTTAAATTAAAATTAAGATCAAATCAAACCAAAAATATGTCTATTTTTTTCTTAGGTTTGAATCGGTTTTTTGGTTTGGTTCGATTTTTTGTTCCCGTGAACACCCTAGTAGTAAATAAGCAGCATGGGCATGAGCATGAGAATAAATAGGGGACAACTTCTTGTCGCCATCAAATGATTTCAGGTATTCAGATATGTTGTCTAGTTTGGTGTGCTGAACTGATGGTTAATAAGAGAAGCATGTCACATGGCTGAGTTGATTTCACCCCCCAGTTAACAGAAGCATACCATTTCTCTTTGTGTTTCTTCATTTCTATTCACAGCGTGTAACAGGTTAGCATATCAGCAGGTAGTTACGCACAAAAATACATACAACTGCAATGAGTTAATTAGTATTTGCAGACCAGAAAGAGTTACTTTAGTTATTGAGCTGGTAGATGCTCCCATATTGGTTGAGAGAATGAAATGTTGTCTGACATGGACAATACTCACCTCATAAGCTAGTTTTTGAGGTATATTTAGTGTCTAAATTAATATTTACTTGGTATCATAGTCAAACTCATCCCTATTCTTGTATTTCCCCCATGTTATGTTACGTATGTTCTAGTTGTCAGGCCTAGCGTGTGTGGTGTTAGAGTGTCGCAATCAACTCTATGCTCCAGTCTAGGCGTGAGCGTGAGCGGGAGCGGTGTTAGAGTATCCTGCATTAGCTAAGGAATGCGCTATTTATCTCCTTATATACTCTTGGACAATCCTTACAACAACAACAAACCCAGTTTGATCCCAACAGGTGGGGTTTGGGGAGGGTAGTCTGTACGCAGACCTTACCCCCTATCTAATGTAGGTAGAGAGGTTGTTCCCAATAGACCCTCGGCTCAGGAAGGACAAGAAGAAGAAGTGGAAAGCAAGGAAGGAAGATAAAAGAAAGGGGGGGGGGGGAGAATAAAGGATAAGTAGAACCAAATAATAGCAGCAGAGAATACAATACCTGAGGCGAACACAACCACATAACATAATAGAAATCTAAGAATATGAAGGGACATGCTATGTTACTAAGACTATCAGTGAACAACTATAAACTACCTACTAACCTTCTACCTTCATTCTCGACCTCCACACTCTCCTATCAAGGGTCATGTCCTCAGTGAGCTGAAACAGCGTCATGTCATGTCTAATCAGATCCCCCAGTACTTCTTAGGCCTACCTCGACCTCTTCTCAAACTTTTCATGACCAACCTCTCACACTTCCTGATAGGAGCATCAATGCTTCTTCTCTTAACATGTCCGAACCATCTCAGCCTCGACTTCCGCATCTTGTCCTCCACGGAGGCTACTCCCACTCTGTCCCGGATAGCTTCATTCTTAATCCTATCTCTCCTGGTATACCCACACATCCATCTCAACATCCTCATCTCTGCTACTCTCATCTTCTGCAGGTGGGAGTTCTTGACTGGCCAACACTCAGCCCCATATAGCATAGCCTGTCGAACCACCACTCGATAAAACTCTTGGACAGTCCTTATCAAGTTAAATATTCAATTGGTATGATTGCCAGCAGAGAAGTCAAATTAAAGTATTTTGTAGTAAATGGTGATGTAAATATGTGTAACAAACTAGTGACATTGTGACAAGAGGGGTTGCTCTGATGGTAAGCAACCTCCACTTCCAACCAATAGGTTGTGAGTTCGAGTTTTCCCAAGAGCAAGGTGGGAAGTTCTTTGAGGGAAGGATGCCGAGGGTCTATTTGGAAACAGCCTCTCTACCCTAGGATAGGGGTAAGGTATGCGTACACACTACACTCCCCGGATCCCACTAAGTGGGATTATACTGGGTTGTTGTTGTTGTAACTAGTGACATTGTACTTATATAAAGCAGCTCACTGACTATCCCAAGTTCAAAGTAGAAACACAATGACCAAGCTCTTCTTACTCACATTACTCTTCCAATCACTTATTGCTGTCTCTGAACATCACATGTCAGCGCAGAGCGTTGCACCACCAATTGCAGGTGGCACAACTCCAGCTGCCCCATCCAGTGCCACCCAAGAGTTCTTAGATGCGCACAACAAGGCAAGAGCTGAGGTCGGAGATGGCCCTCTGAAATGGAGCTTCATTCTCGCCAATGCCACCAGCATTGTTACACGCTACCAGAGGGAAAAACGTAACTGCAGCTTTGCAAACTTAAGCAGCATCAACTATGGCCAACTTCAACTCCTGTTTACAGGATTGGTTGCAATACCACCACAAATAGCTGTGGATATCTGGGTTGCTGAAAAGAAGTTTTACAATTATGCTAACAACTCCTGCATACAGGGCCACGAATGCTTCTCTTACACCCAAGTGGTCTGGAAAAACTCGCTGGAACTTGGTTCTGCTCAATCTACTTGCTCCAACAACCACACTATTCTAACCATATGTTTCTATAATCCACCCGGAAATGTAGTTGGAGAGAAACCTTACTAATCTAGTCTCCACTTTTCTGATCTACAATTTTAAGCAGAATCCAAAACTATTGCTTTTTATATAACATATGCTTTCTATGTCTTTTTTTGCCCCAAACAAACATAAATACTTTAAAACTCCAGCGATAGTTGAGCAATGAATATGAATTAGATTTATGTACGAGACTTGAAACGCAAAATTGCTGGTTCTTACACACAAAGTAAGCCTTGCTCTAGTAGCAGTAGCAAAAGAACGGAGGGCACTTCCACAAAGACACAAAATTATAGGAACTTTGATCATCCTCCATTCTAACACAAACTACCATTCATTTATACAGAAGGGATGAAAGAAAAAAAATTGAGACCCCTTTCAAAGACAAAAGAAATAAACAAACGGATCCTTCAATTAAGCTTAAGCATACCATCAAAGTAGTCATTTTACCAGGTCCTTCATTATCAGATACCGGAAAGAGAAATTATGTGGAGCCCATTCAATGTTCTTGCGGCCCTTCCCCTGTGGAATCTTCTTAATGCTCTTTCTAAGAGAATCCGGTAAAGACTGCTGGACCATCTCCATCAAACCGGCAGGACATAGGCCAGAATCCTTTGCAAAAGACTCCACTACTTTTGGCAAAACAATTTTCTGATCCTTCCTCACACCGAAGGTAGCTCTGATATATTCCTCTTTTGCGACTTCCAGCTCCTGAAATACTCTCTTGGGTGTATAGACTCGAACCTGGGAACAAAACATTTGACTCTCCCATTAGACAAACAAACTTAGTCCTTAGTCATCAAATGTTATTCTCAAATGGTTACAAAATATTGTCATCTTTTTCTTCTTTTCAATAATTAAGTGCAGAAGAAAAGAATGAAGCTAGTCTCTAGAGACTTTTAGTCCAGATCCAATTTTATAGATGCCAAGGAGGCTGGCATCATTGAAATGACAAGATCCTGAAGTTCGGAAAGAACTTGATTATGGAAATTGGCCTCCACGCCACCACTAATTTAATTTTTTTCAAACGGACAATTGAATTTGCATAGCAGAGATCAACAACCATTTTCATGACCGGTGAATAGATGTTGAAATTTTGTTGCTTTCAGTTACTGCAGTAACTTTTTTAGCATAATAAGTTACTTAGTTTTAGGATAAATTTACTTTTTTGAATTCAAATTTAAGTTAGATTTTTTAGGATAGTTGAGATATTTTGGGATTTTTAAATTCCTCCTATGCAGATTTTTCTGCAGATTATGTTCCTGATTGACTATTTAAAGCCTTGTTTACTTAATAAAATAATTGAGAGACATTTTCAATCAATACTTTTAAACAATTTTCTGCCCCATCTTTTAAAAAACCAACAATGGTATCAAGAGCCTCATTGATCTTACGGGATCTGTGAGTTCTTCCAAAAAAAAACATTTCAAATCACTTTTAACCAATATCAATTCTTAAACCTATTTTCAGACATGGCAAACAACAGTCTCTCTTTGAATGCCCTACAAACTTTCACTGGCGATTACTATCGAATTTGCGCAGTGAAAATAATATCATATCTTAAAACCTATGATTTGTTGAATGTTGTAAAGGAAGAACAATCCTTACCAGCAATCCCTGAAAATCCTATCATTGTCCAGAATCAAATACTTTTAAAAGAGATTTTAGATAAAGACAAGATCACTAAGGGTGTTATTCATGCACAAAACCATAAGACGAAAAAGAAAGAAGAAAAAGAGAAAAAGAACTGCACTACAAAAGTGTGCAATTTCAGCGATGCGCAAAACAATACTCAAGGACAAACAACCGAAGCAAGAATTGAGGAGGAGCAACTTTTTTAATTGAAGCAACTGAAGCAAAGGAGAAGTGTTGAAATTTTGTTGCGTTTAGTTACTGCAGTAACTTTTTTAGCATAATAAGTTACTTAGTTTTAGGATAAATCTACTTTTTTGAATTCAAATTTAAGTTAGATTTTTTTAGGATAGTTGAGATATTTTGAGATTTTTAAATTCCTCCTATGCAGATTTTTCTGCAGATTTAAATTATCTATTTAAAGCCTTGTTATGCTAAATAAAATAATTGAGAGACATTTTAATCAATACTTTTAATATTTTTGCTGTCCCATCTTTTACAAAAACCAACAGATGTCCACAAATCTTAAATTAGTTTTAAGATGGAAGTTGATGTCCATTTCTAGCTTTGTGATGAGCAAAAACAGTTGTTTACTCAAATGCTCATGGAGAAGATAACAAGAAGACAATATTATGACCATTACCGCAGGATCTGAATGGTTGCCAGAGCAGAGTGAAAAATGGAGTAGGGGTTCTGGATGTTCAATAGCGTATGTTTGTCTTTCATCCCCTGCCTTGAATTTTCCTTTAGAAGAAAGTAACACGCGAAGCCACTGCATCCATTGAGAACTTTATCAGCATTTCAACTATCAAATCCTAAGACCAGTAGAACCAGAGATGTGCCAAGAACAAAAATACTAAGCTGGAGTATTATTCAATTATTTTTGAATGAGTACTGGCATTTTGACTAGAAGAAGGGAAGAAAGATGCCCTCACATAAAAAAAACGAAGGAAAGAAAGATGCTAAATGCTCTTGGGATATACTTCAAGTAGAGCCTATGTTTTGAAGTGTAGTTAATTGGTTGTGCAGCTTAGAACATAACTGTTGCACATGTAAGCTAACCTGAGAATGGAAATCTAAGAAGAAAATAGTTCATGAGGTGTAGTGGTGTACCTGTCCTGGTCTGGACATTCGACATCCCAGGATAGAGTTCTGTATCACATCGGCACTTACTACATGACCTCCGACATTATAGGCAGCCTGGATTAAGCAATAAGGTTAGACAACATCTCTACCAAGAAATTCTTAGCCAAATAGATAAGTTTGTTTGCTAACCTTCAAAAGTAGATATATTCTCTTCACATTGTTTTGGGGAATACCATAAGCTAAAAATGCCTACACAGAAATAGTAATACTCCACCATCAGCTAAAAGTAGATATTGACTTCAATGATTTCTAAAACTATAATGTTGATGCTCCAATCAACGAAGAATCTTACATGCATCACCAATGCGTTATGCACGTTAATCCAGAATGCTAGTTTCTCTTCGTGAGTCAATTTTCGTGGATCAATTTGTTCTAAGCGAGAAATAAGTGACCTGCAATATGACACTTCAATGAGTGTCATACAATAAGAAAAGGCTAAAGTCGTGCCATGAGGTGCCTGAGTATCAACTGTACTCACCTGAAATTCTGTAACATCGGTTCAATATCCCCCAATTTCTGAGTATCTCTATATACACACTGTACTTCAACCATAGTGCTGTAAGGTCCACTGAATTCCTTCAACCCTTCCACATGAAAAGGATTGTCCAGCCGGACATCAAAAGATGAATCATTCCTAAATCCTGGACTCCATATGTCTTTTGGAGAAAATGCACTTATGGAAGACAAAGATGAGGTTGGTGATGAAAGACCAGGATTTGTCAGTGGAGGATCAGCAAGCTTGCAATATATGGTGCACATGCACTTTATCATATCCTCAGAAAGCTTATTTGGTGTCTCTGGAACGTGATCAGAGATACGGGTGCCAAGATGCTCCGCCAAACTGATTACATTTGAAGAAGCATTCTGCGCATACTGTAAAGAAGGCATAAAAAAGACTCAATTTTAAAAAGCTTTTGTCCTGTACAGAAAATCACTCCACATTTCTAAGACATTTAATACAAAATCACTCCTTCCCTCAAATTTCAGAGAGTGCAACAAGGATCTGTCTCCCTCAGGTAAATTACCTCCATCATAGATAAAGGTTGCGAATGACAAGCACGCAAAGCTTTGCCCAGTGTCTCCTCTGGTGGAGAAGCTCTGCTCGACTGAGCTGAATGCTGAGATAATGAAGAATGGCTTCTATTAACTCCAGACTCATTAATTTTGTCTTCAGCCATGCTATTAGTTTCTTTCCGTGGATTTAATTCTGTTTGACTATTAACTCGAGTTGAAGAGTTTTCCCTTTTCAACATCACATCAGAATTGGAGAATTCAAGACGCCTTCTTGGGGTACTTATAGGAGATTTTAGTTTAACATCTTTTGTAGGAGGAGACAAAGATGAGATTTGTTGATCAAATGCTTTCCTGTATAGTGAGAGAAGATACTGTTCCAGATGCCCAACTTCCAACTCTAGTACTGCAATATCTCTGATTAGTTCTGTGGCTGGCTGGAATCAATTGAGAAGAGTACAATCAGCATATGACGAGATACGGGTAACAGATAAACTAATATATAAGAAAAGTACCCAACAATCATGAGCCAATGAAATTAGCTATTTGAGCCTTAAACTACGAAACCAGCTTCATAGAGAGTTATAAATGTGTGAAATCCCCAAATTTACACAACACTCTGACATTGTATCTAGAGCTGATAATATGTGCATCTCACATATCTGAAATCCACCTCTTCAAATTGGAAGTACCTCAAATATATAGCAAATTATATAGTTCAGTTTACGACTACACTGAGCAGGAGGAGGTACCTTAGGCATTGAGGTCACTTCATTGACATCTTGAGAAGAAGTTTTATACCCTAATGCTTTCTCAAGAGCACATCGAACTGCAACTTGGTCATGCAATCTTCTCTCCAGCTGCATTATCTGCAGTGAAATATGGTTTTGACCATTACATTAACAATCTATTTAATTCAACTGTCTGAAAAGATGTATCATCTATGTTAGGCTACCTCTTGCCTCAGAGAACTCTGAACTTCAGCCGTGGATGATTGTTTCTTCTCGCTCACATTACTGTCATTCGCGTGCCTCATATCCTAGTGAAATATAAAATGAATGTCAGTTGAAAAAGCTGCTCGAGAAGTTTTACTTATTTCTTTCTTTTTGCAGAAGAGAGAATTAATAAATCAAATCATAGAGATATCAGAAAAGAAGAATCCAGTCTCAGCATTTCCTTGGTCAAGTACACAGAAAGTGAGAAATGGATTTTAAAGCAGAGAAGGACAAGGAATACAGGAAGCTAGGTAGAAGATCATGACAGCATGATGTGGGAGTTCCATTCTTTTTTTTTTCTTTTTTTTTTTTTACCTTCCTTTTCCAACATTTTGACACTGCAAAATTTCACTCACAATATAGCTTGAGAGCTTTTTAATATCAGAAGACAAGATGGAAGTTTCCTTACCAACTTCAATCGATTAGAGGCCTCTACAGAAGGATCCACGGTGTCGTCCTTGGGTCCTCGTTTATCCGGGAAGCTGTCATTACAGAAACCACATAACAAGGTTGAATAAAGCTGTAGACAACAGTCAAGAAACCACATATAGGAAAGATTTAGCCACGGGGCATATCCGGACTACACCAAAGACTTCTAAACTAAACAAACATGCTTTATACAGAACTAAAGAAGTAGGATTTAAGAACAGAAGAAAATGGCATGGAAGTTCAGAAACTTGGATGCTAGATTCAATAGTCCATATCATACAAAAACCCTTTCCCCTTTCCCAATCTTCCTACAAAAGCTTCCTAATTTTGCAGTAATGCTGAGCCCACAATGCTACCAAGAAAATTGCAAGAAAGGCCAGTTTATCAAGCAAACACATAGTTGCACAGATGTGATCTATAGAGGTTTCTTTGTACAAAACACTAACTATTATCTACCTTGGGAAACATACCCAAGAAGCAAATTTTCCAGTTAAGCAGACCCCAAATGCAGTGAAGTAAGAAAGAGAAATGAGAAATTATAAAACAAAGAAGAAATCCAAAGGTTACCTTTTGGAACGCGTGTGTATAGAAGATGTCACTCTATTTCCAGGCAATTTACTTGTACTGGTACTAAACCCTTCAAAATCCATATCTGCAGCCCACTCAATGACAATGTAAAGCTTCCCCATTAGCCATCAAGAAACTAATTTTCTTGGCCAATGCGTAAATAGAACAGCAAAAAAATGGATCACAGAACACTTACCATTGCATATTTCAATACAGCTAACTATCGAAAATCAGATTTTTGGAAGATGGAAATAGACCCACAGGCAAAAAGACTCCAAATAGGCCTTAAAAATCTCGGCTTGGAATCAAAAACCCAACTTTTCTCCTTGCATTTGCAGAAAACTCAAGCCACCACACTCAAGAACTAACTGGGGCTCAAGCTCAACAGTGTGAAAATCAGAATAAAGGCCAAAAAAGGCAGCCCTTTTGACCAGGAGTTGAAAGTAACAGATAACAGATGCTCTCTTTTGCTCCAAAAATCTGTTATTCCCACATTCCCAATATAGCTTTTGTGCAATGAAGGGGAAGGTGAAGGGAGCTTTTTTCTACTGAAAAAGAGTGACAAGAGTCTTCCTACTAAAGCTCTAAAATGTCAAAGGTATCTAAAAGTAGGTATATTTACTTGACCATAAATTAAAGAGGAGTTCACAAAAGGTCAGAGATTGGAGGGAGGAATAAAAATGGTGGCTTAAAGGGCTTTAACTAAAACTTAAAACAGACTATTAACAAATTAAAATGGATTAATATTACAAGTATTGACAACCCATTTTTCCACATTCGTTTCACTTGTTGGCAAGCTAGTGGGAGTTGTTGACCGGCCCTTCCACCCCCTTTGTCCCACACCTTTGTGCCCACTCTTATGTATACCTCTTTAGTCCCAAATTTAATCAGTATATTTTTCTATTTGTTTGGCTAATTTACAAATCCATAGACTAGGTTATAACGTATTTCTACACAAGCCTTTTGATAGAAAATTGAGCCTTTCAAAGGTGGTTTTTGAGGTCAACAAAAAAGTTGTATACTACTAGTATAAAATTGTAGGACCTATGGCACACTTAATAAGGTATTTCGTGTGAATTCAACTACTCATATACTATAAAACTATGCACGCATGTATATGCATGTACTTATGATATTGTCATTATTATTATATGATTCATACCCGAGAATGACCAAATCCTCATATTTAAGGAGTGAAATCTTTATTAGCTGAAATACATAAGATGATTTCAGTTGCTCAATCATGGTTTATGTGAGCAACTACACTATGATATCCAATTTCATGAGGAGAGAAATAACACTTCCCACAATTATACTCCCTCCGTTTCAGTTTTTGTGAACTTATTTCCTTTTTGGTCCGTTCCAAAAAGAATGAAACCTTTCTAAATTTGGAAACAATTTAGCTTGAACTTACAATTCTACCCCTAATGAGAAGCCTTTATAACCACACAAATACTCTGGGGCCCTTTTTGATTTGTTTAGGACCACAAATTCCAAAAGTCTTCATTTTTTCTTAAACTCCGTGCCCAGTCAAACAGGTTCACATAAATTGGAACGGAGGGAGTACTTTTTTTTGTTGGGAAATTATGCTTTCTTAAAGAAACTTCTGTGTTTGAAATTTACTGTTACTTTTTTAAAGCTATTGTGGAAATCATAAATCTTTTTCCATTTTGAAGCAGCACTTTTCTTGAAGTACCAAATTCATTTAACTTTTGTTACCTTTACATGAGGGGTTTTTTAAATGTGGCTAACCAAGTATAACAAAAAAGGGCCAGTAATCGAAAGGTACCATGTCTATATGTGAAATAAGGTTTTTACTAACATATATAAATATAAGGCTAAAAGAGAAAAAAAGTAGTGGTATACCTCAAAAGAGATGAAAAGGAAGGGGTTAAAGGGAACATTGGATGCTTGAAGGAAATGAATTTTTGTGGGGTTCCTTTTGTCTAAATCTTCTTTTTATTAAAGGCTAATAAGAGATGGCAAAGAAGATAGTACCTAATTGTCCTTGAGTACCAAAGAGACTAACGTTTGTCAATAGAATCCTCAAAATAAAATATGCTTATAGAGGGACCTTAACACTTGACCTTTTCCAGGAAGAAGACATAAGAAAAAGAGCTATACTATTTGCTAAATGTAGTCATCAGTCAGGCCTTTGGTTTTTGTCCTGATGTTCAACTACTCGTTAGAAAAGTTTGTGTGATCGTGTCTTTTAAGCATGGTTCAGCGAACGAGACTGTTCTTCCTTTAACCTGCAGAGGTCCTGTGTTCGAGTTTCGGGTATGAAAAAATTCTTAGTATGAAGCTCTTCCTCTCGAATTGGTCTCTACGTAGTGCCAATCTAGATATAGTCGGGCTCTATGCGAGTACCAAAAAAAATGCTTCTTTCTTATATAGCTACTTGTGAAGAGCAAGAACGGTTTTCCAGAAATAAATTGTAATAGTATGAATCTCTACTTTTTTGCAGAAAGAAACCAAAAAGTTGACAACGGAAGCAATGAAATGATACAGTAGCAGAGAAGATAGTGATTTCTTACTGTCGAATAATGCCACTTACATTTTCCCTTCAACTTTCTTGGTTTTTAGTGTCTTAGAGAAATAATTAACAAATTAATGGAGCTTTAAATACAAAAAGAAATGGAGTTGTATTTGCCTGTGTAGATCAAAGTTTTGATCTTTGGACTGAGATAATAAATTTAATGAAGTCCACTATTATCATATAGTTAACTGTTTAAGAGCAACACTAGAAATTGGAAACCTGTGGTCCTAGTAATGAGTTAAAAACAAAACCGAAAAAAAGAGAAAAGGGAAGAAAAACTGAAACTTCTATTTTATCTTATTGTCCATTTTTATATGAAATGATTCGGATTGGGCATCTCCCAATGTGGTAGGCAGAAGATAGTTAAAAGGTGTATTATAACATATAAAGAAATATTTACTGTATGATTTAGTGGAGCAAGTGAAGCATCTATTTTCAAATGAATCTGACAGAGAGGCCTTGTGGTTCCATGAATAGTTGAGCTGTTTTATTGATATGCTGTAAATTGTGGATTACAAAAAAACACAGACATGCCTAGTTTATTTTGCTACTAGTAATTTGCTTAGTAGGTGCACAGAGATTCAAGCTACTGAGATTTTCTTGAAAATGTAGTAGTTGATACCTTAGGCATTAAGATTCTCCTGTATCTCCTTGATTTAATATCCGATTTTTGATACCTTTGTACCTCTCTCAAGAAACCCTCATCAGCACGATTCTAGTTGAAACGGTCAAACAAAGATTAAACTAACAAAAATCTGGACTGTTTCACTGCTGTAGTTAGAGAAGTAAATAGACATTTACCGAAAGCACAGAATCAATAGTTTTTTTTTTTACCTTCACTAAACTCAATCTAAATGGTGGAATAAGACAAATTAAAAGTAAACTCTAAAAGAAAGTACTAGCTTGATTAAACGTAGTTACCGACTCCAAATTCCAAATGAATATCGTGTAACATAAGCTTAATTTTTTTGTCGCCCTCAATGATAACCAATTGTTTGTACTTATGTACACCCCCAGAAATTTAAATTAATAAGTTGAAAATTAATTTACAAACTACTACTACTAATTAAGTAAGTTGAAAATATTACAGTGTGAAACACTGTTTCAAGTTTATCCATGTACCAGTCAGTACCTAGCTCTTTCTAAGTTTCAATGCAGAAAGACTGTCCATAAAGCAATAATATGTGACAAAAGTCATTTATGATTACTGAGAAGAGTACAATCGATTTTTGATAATATTAGAAACAGTCACGGTTCTCTTGATGTGCCCATATTGTACTCATTTGTATTCAAAACATAAATGAATCAGATTCTTGTTTTCACTCCTTTTTCTTGATTCAGTTGTTACTTATGAATCATGATGTGAATATCTCACGAGCTAAGGGCTGAGCTTCTGGTATAGAGTCAGCAAACAAAGACATTGTTAATAAACTTGACATTAAAAGGCTCCGACATGGAGAGAAAAAAATATGGCTTTTTTGTGGGATGGTGGGGCTGAGACGAGGGGCAGAAAGGTGTTAGAATCCCCGTAAAAAGACATAAAAAAGGGAACTTTCCAAAGGGATTTGGACAAGGGAGTCAATGCCAATGATATACGGATGCATAAAAGGCATCTCTTTCTCCCATGGCTGTCCCCACAATGTGTAAACGATACTATTAGGGCTTGTTTGGTACGAGGGATAAGGGGTAGTTAATCTTAATATTAGATTTGAGATGCGTTTATTCCACGTTTGATTGGGATAAAATCGTAGTATAACTAATCCAGAAATTAGTTATCTCGGGATTGTAGTATTATTTTTATCCCTAAGTATTAGGATCGAAATAATCAGGTGTCATGCGTAAGCCAGAAAAACAAACATTGAACAACGCTAAAACAGATAACAAAAGAGAAATATACCAAAAAAGACAGAAACATTTAACGTGGTTCAGTCAATTAACCTGCGTCCACGGCGAAGATGAGCAATACGCTATATAAAAAAGAGTACAAAATATCGAGAGAACAACCTCATGAAGAGCCTAATACAAGTGACACACTAACACTTGTCCCAAAAAGTTATCCCCCTAAACAAGACTCCCAGAAAAGGGACTAGCCAATATGGGAGATTTATAATTTTCTTCTAAGAAAAAAAAAACTTAATTATGGTAAATATGTTGAAGATAGAAAAATCAAATATGACAAGAAAATTAAAACAAACACCGAATATATATAACAATCTCGAATAATTAATTCTAGGACAACTTGCTTCCAAAAGATATATTTATGGATTACGTAGAACTCAGTATATTATGCATTGCAGACTAACGACATCTAAATCCTAAAAATTTGTCATTGGTCTGTCTCTCGCACACACTCCTGACTCATGAAACACGATCTAGCTGCTGGTGTTGCTGCATTTCTTGTTATCTCTTGTCATTGGCCACTAGTAACATCACTGCTGCTACCCTATTCCACTGCCCAACGGCCACTATACTTTTTGCCCCCCCCCCCCCCGCCCCTGCCATACACCACCTCCTTAAAAATTTTGACCTGTTTCCTTGGATCGTTCCAATCGGATAGAAATAGTTATATTTCCTCATATATAACGGGTTGTTTCGATCTTTGGTTTTATTTCATATATTAGGATTTAGGGGCTGTGCTGTGTCATTTTATTTGTTTATATAACTTTGAAGCTGACCATTAAAGAATGGTTTGGTTTATGGTTAGGTAATATAATGCGAAAATCATAATGATTAATGAAGATTGTTCATATAGTGAATAACAACAATGATTGTCATGTGGTGAATAATATATGAATTGTAATATAAGAATTGCGTAATTTTAAGGGTATTTTTGTCTTTAACTAATATTATCTACGTATCACTAATATAGGTATTATTGTCCCGCGTTTCATTCCTAGAGCCGTCAATATGGGCTTGGCCCGTTGGACCAGCCCAGCCCAACCTGTGATTTAGCAGGGCTGGGCTAGAATTTTTGGAGCCCGTTTAAAAACGAGGCTGTTAAGCCCGGCCCGAGTAAGCCCGTGGCCTGCGAGGCTTGACTGAGGCTGGGCCGGCCCAGCCCGTGGGCCTAATAAAATATTTATTTAAAATATATAAAAAATAAAAAGTATACTGTCTTTAGATATGGAAAGTCAAAATTGGATCTTTATTAAGAGGAACCAAAACTTGATCTTGTGAAGTTTCAAGAGGTGATGTTGTCATGTATTGGAAGCACCATTCTAGAAAATATCCCGATCTTTCAATGATGGTGCGTGATGTACTTAGCATTCTTTTTACTATTATACCATCGGAATCAATATTTAGCATTGGTGGCGTGTTCTTACAAAGTACAGAAGTTGCATTTATTATGAAAATGTTCAAATACTTGTTACTACTTGAAATTGGCTGCACAGGTTTTCCCGAACTCAAACTGGTAATATTTTTTATGTAAATTTAAATGTTATTAATTTTTAAAATTAATTACTTTTAATATTTAACTAATTGATATTGCATATGAATTGTAGAAGAAAGTGAAGATGTTAAGACAACCTTATCACAAGCGGATTCAATTGTGTTTGATGAAGATGATGTGTTGGATATCTCATAAGCATCATGAACGTTCTCTTGAATAGTTTGTTTTAGTTTTGACTTTTAGTGAATGAAATATAGTCCTGTCTTTTACTATTTTTTTTAGTATTTATTGTGATATATTGGAACAATATAAAAAGTTATTAAGTTTTGCGTATTTTTTTCAATAAGATATTTTTTTAACTTTTAAATAATTATCTTTTTTTAGGTCAGAACTTAAAGGAAAAATATAAAATTATATTTTTTTAAATGATGGGCCAGCCCGTTGGGGTCCGCGGCCCACATAGGACTGGGGTGGGCTAACCATTATAAGGCCCATCAAAATGGTGGGCTAGCCCAGCCCAGCCCAGCCCGTCAATTGCTAAAGTCCACATGGGTTGGGCTGGACTAGCCCGGCCCGGCCCATATTGACAGCTCTATTCATTCCCTATAACATAATACATAAATTCATGTATAGGAATTAGTAATAGTATTTGATTTGCGGTATCAAACTCTACGTCAGGGGCGGATTCATAGGGTAAAATGCGCGGCACGTAAACACATGGTCTTTTCGCAAAATTAAATATTCTATGTACATTTTTTCTAAAATTGTTATAATATTAACTATTGGCATTCATGCTCTAGGGGTGGGCATCGGTCAGGTCGGTTCGGTTATGAATATTAATGGTTTAGCGTATCGGTTATCGGTTTATAAATTTGATAAATCGATAACCGAATCGATAAGACAGCAGTTATCGGTCATTATCGGTTCGGTTATCGGTTTACCCGATAAGATAACTCAATCTAGAGTTAAGCAAAAAAGAGAAGACAATTCACTGAAGTTAATAAAAAAAAAGAGAAGAATTCACATATAGTATACTACTACCCATTTTTGCGTTCTGTCTAGTGGCCATAACTGGAATAGTACTAATTCTTCAACAACAATTGTCCAAATACATTAATAATAATATAAAGTAGTAGCAATTTCACCTTAAAATTAACAAGTCCAAACATATAGTACTAACAGTTCAAATTCAAGTTAACAAGACAATAACTACTCAATCCTTCTAGGGTTCATCAAAAAATCAGTAGATATATACTTATCAAACTGCATCAATTCCCACAAAGTGTTCCGAGGCATTAGTTGCCTCCTCCGATATGATAACAACAATAGTTGATTTAGAATTTTAATTTCACACAGTACATACACTTCCACAAGTGTTGAAGCCCTCAAACAGTCCAATATAATATGGATGTTGTTTGTCAAATGCCTAACCTGAAAAAAGAAACCATAGAGCAATCCCTATATGAAGATGAATTTTGTTATAGAAATTAAAAGCCTAATGTATAAGACTAAAGACTTACGCTAGGAGTAACTAGTAAGGTCTATGAAGAATGAAGATGAAGATTGAGAAAGAATAGGAGAGAATGAACTAAAGCCCCTAGCATATGTTTATACTTAAGGGTAAAGTCGTGATTTGTTAATTTTTATTGGGTTATCGGTTAACCCATTAACAAAATTGGAAAATCGAGGCTCGAACTGATAAGTCAATAGTGAAAAAATTCTAAATCGTTATCGAACCGTTAATCCAATTTGCTCGATACCGATAACTCAATAAATAGTTAACGGTTGGGGGTTATCTATTTTACCCGATATATGCCCAGCCTTATCATGCTCTAATATATTAAATACATAAAAGAGGGTGAATGGGAAATGGAGAAAAATGAAATTTTTGAGTGAAATTTTAAGTTTTCTCCCCTTGGCAAATGGACATTATCCCATATTGGAAGAGGAAGAGGTTTTTTATGGGTATATAAGCAATTGTTCTTCTTCTAGCTCTTAAAGAGTTGAGAAGAAGGCAAGCCTCACGCCATCGTCGTCGTCACTCGCTCGGCTCAGCTTCGGCTTCGGATTCGGATTTGGATTTGGTCAAATGATTGATTGATTAATTTTTTAGACCAAATTTATTTGTTAATAGTAAAATATTAACAGAAATATTATTAAATATTTATTTTAATAACAGAATATTAATATTAAAATAAATATTAATATTAAATCCAATTCAGTTATCCAATTTTTGTTTTCTGTTTTTGTAACAGAAAGCTAACTACCCTTCAATTTTTCCTCTTTATTGTTGAGTACATAGCCATTTACGGAATGACATTTATATTGTGGCCGTTTTGCATAAACAGTCATTCTGAAGAGTTGCACCTCTTCAGATTTTAGCCCAACTTTGGCTATAAATACAACACTATTCTGCTCATAATTTCACAATAATTTTCTGAGTTTCTCCTCCTTCTTCTGCATAGTTTAAACATCAAACAAAGCAACAGTAAGTGTGATTTGCTACCAAAATTTGTGTTCGCTGAAACACTGGGGTTTGAAGTACCACTACACCAGTGTGTAACTCGTTCTATCCTGGGAGGAAATAATCCATAACATTGGATACTAGGAGGGGATTAAATTCCTTAAGGAAACACTGTGAATTTAATGGGCTCGAATTGGTTTTATGATATTTCGTTGTTCATTTCTGTTTATGTTCATTTATATTTCCAGAATTATTTTATAAATACAGTATTATAACAAGCTTAAGGAATTTAGTATATTTTCTGTATTCATACGCACTATTTCTGGAGAGTAAAACCTTTGTGGTTTTGCACTCTGTTAAAATCTACGTAATTTTAATGTTTGTGTTATTCTTTTACAATAATGACTAATGATAATGTGAATCAAGTCGTTCCAATGGTGATTGTCAATGCCTCAACGAGCCGAACGACACCGGCAGCATTGGCACCGGCGGAGAAACCCAGAAAATTTTTCGGAATTGATTTCAAGCGCTGACAGCAAAAGATATTCTTTTATTTGACTACTCTAAGTCTCCAGAAGTTCATCAAGGAAGATGTTCCTGTGATGTCCGATGAAACTACAGAAACTGAACGCTTTCTCGTGATTGAGGCGTGGAAGCATTCAGATTTTTTGTGCAAGAATTATATTCTAAGCGGGCTGGAGGATGCTTTGTATAACATCTACAGTGGCGTGGAAACGTCAAAAGAACTGTGGACTACGCTTGAAAAGAAATACAAAACCGAAGATGCCGGGTTGAAGAAGTTCATTGCTGTAAATTTTTTGGACTACAAAATAGTAGATAGTAAGTCTGTTATTACCCAAGTCCAGGAATTGCAAGTGATTATTCACGATCTCCTTGCTGAAGGTATAAATCAAATTAATATTGATATTGAAAGTAGTAATCTTAGTATTTTTACTAACAGAAATTTCATTGAAGGTCTTGTCATCAATGAAGCATTTCAAGTAGCAGCGATGATTGACAAGTTGCCTCATTTGTGGAAGGACTTCAAAAACTACTTGAAACACAAATGCAAGGAGATGTCCCTTGAAGATCTCATTATTCGGTTGAGAATCGAAGAGGACAACAAAGCTACTGAAAAGAGAGTCGTGGAAGCTCAAAGCAAATATTGTTGAGGAGAACAAAAAGAGGAAGAAGGCTTTTGGACCGAAATACAACCCAAGCAAGAAGCGGTTCAGTGAAAACTGTTAGAATTGTGGAAAAATCGAACACAAATCTATGGAGTGCCGTGCTCCGAAGAAGGGTCAAGCAAACATAGTTGAAAAGCAGGGAGAAATTAAAAAATAATTAGATTTATAAGTAGTTGTTCAAAAATAGCTCAGTTTCAAAAGTAATAGGAATTTAGCCACTTTTCATGTAAAGATAAATTTGAGCGAAAATACTGTTCAAAACCTGAAAAATATGTCAGTATATTATGCTGGATTCCAGCATAAGTATACTTGAACTCCAACATATTATACTGGGGTTTCAGGATAAGTATGCTGGAACTCCAGCATAATATGATGGAGTTCCAGCATAAGTACATTAGAACTCCAACATAATATACTGGAGTTCCAGCAAAGTATATCGGTCCAGTATAATATGCTGAAAGTTCATACACAAGTGCTCGAATCTCCAGTATATTAGGCTGGAACTTTCCTTGTGTTGGAGTTCCGGCATAATATGCTGGAAGTTCATACACTGGTGCACCGAACTCCAGTATATTATGTTGGACCGGTCTCTGTTGTAGCAAAATAGTGGCTATTTTTTATTGACTTGGTAAATGCTGGCTATTTTTGAATGAACAGTCCAAAAACTGGCTAGACCGTGCTATTTTTACTGAAAAGCATGATGATGTTGATAACTTATATGTCATGCTTTCCGAATGCAACTTGGTAGGAAATCCTAAAGAATGGTGGATTGATTCTGGAGCCACTCGCCATGTTTGTGTTGTTAAAGAAGCTTTTGCTACTTATGCTCCTGTTCGACACGATGAGACGATTTCTATGGGAAATGCTGCAAAGACCAAGACTGAAGGATGTGGGAAGATATTTCTCAAAATAATTTCTGGCAAAATGGTGACTTTGAACAACATCCTTCATGTACCCGAGATTAGGAAGAACTTAGTCTCTACTGGACTTCTTGTTAAGAATAGTTTTAAATATGTTTTTATTTTTGATAAGGCTGTAATAAGTAAGAATGAAATGTTTGTAGGAAAAGGTTATGTCACGACCTGGATTTCTCACCCTCGGGAGTCGTGATGACGCCTACTCGTAAAAGCTAGGCAAGCCGAGTGTTACAGAATCATTACCCTCTTTTTTTATTATTAAATATGTCAACAATTTAAAAATAATAAGTGATTAAACAACGGAATAAAATTTAATAATCGAAAATGCGGAAGCCGAAACTTAATATTTCAACCTAACACTCCTGCATAATTTGAAGTACAATACTATCCAGGATTTGGTGGCACAAGTCACGGACGGTCTAATAATACTACAAACAAGGTCTGAATGAAATACATAAGTCTGTCTCTGAATAAGTAGAATAGAAAGAGAAAAGATAGGAGGAGACGCCAAGGCCAACGGATGTCTGCAGGACTACCTCGGGTCGCATGTGTGAACTGAAAACAGGACCCTCACTGTGGTCCAAACGCTCCGCTATCGATATCTACACACAGTGCAGAGTGTAGTATCAGCACAATCGATCCCATGTGCTGGTAAGTGCGTAGCCTAACCTCGGCGAAGTAGTGACGAGGCTAGGACCAGACTACCAAATAAACTCGTGCAAGTAAATCATGTACAACGAAAATAGAAGCAGATAATCGCAATCAAAATTGGGTAGGGGAAACATGCTGTGGGAAGTAACAGATAACACTAGAATATCAAGAGAATTATAAAGGAACCAAAAATCCAACTACTAGCAAGGATAAGGAAAACAAAGGCAGATGTCACTTTTTTTTTACATCTTGTTGTAGGCGTGCAACCCGATCCCATTTCTTGTATCTCGTGGCAGGCTTGCCACCCACTTCCATTTCATTACATCTCGTGATCGGCGTACCACCCGATATTATTTTATTTATATTGTGGTAGGCGTACCATCCGGTCCCATTTCATTATATCTTGTGGTAGGCATATCACCCGATCCCATTTTATTATATATTGTGTTAGACGTACCACCCAATCCCATTTCATTATATTTTATGGTAGGCATACCATCTGATCCCATTTCATTATATCTTGTGGTAGGCGTACCACCCGATCCCATTTCATTATATCTTGTGGTAGACGTACCATCCGATCCCATTTCATATATCTCGTTGCAGGCGTGTAACCCAATTCCCTTTCACATATCTCGTTGCAGGCGTGTAACCTGATCCCATTTCATATATCTCGTTGCAGGCGTGCAACCCGATCCCATTTCACATATTAACAGTTCTTCCAAATGAAATTACTCGAACAAATGCAACAATTAATACGAATTCATAAGACAACAAAGTACATAATAATTATAATTCATTGAGAAAAATAAATAATGACAATTAGCAATTAATTATGAAATTTAAGGAGCAAATAGGCAATTTAATATTTAGTATGTTAAATGTCAAGTAGCAATTAAATCACATAAACATGTAGCAATTAGATCATAATTTCAAGGCATAATATTGAGCAAGGATACCTTGATCCAATAATAACAAGTAACACAATAAAGAAAAATGCCAACATAAAGAATCACAGTAATAGTGGAATAAGAAAATTAATGCACTTGAACCGATAACAACAAGAAATCATAACAAACGACAATAAGTGCACGGCATCACCCTCCGTGCTTTTACGCTCTGCCTTACCTAAACAAAAATCACAAGAAATAAGGGCAAGGAATAAAATAAAATCACAATAAAATCCCGGTAAGGGAATAATAGTACAACAATCAAATCCCGGCAAGGGAAACAACATCAAAACAATAACATCCCGGCAAGGGAGACAATATCATGATTCTCTCTCTCCTTTCTTCTTTCATGTTTACTTTACAACTCAATTCACAACTTGAGCCAATGCTCTACAATGTTCAACAATTTAATTCTCAACTTGAGTCAATGCTCTATAATATTCAACAATTCATTTTCAACTTGAGCCAATGCTCTATAATGTTCAACAATTCAATTCTCAACTTGAGCCAATGCTCTACAATGTTCAATTAATAATAATACTTCCACAAGTCATATTCCTCAATAGAAATTATCATATAGAGCATATACAATACAAAACGGAGTCATATAAATCAAGTATAAGATTCACGAGCATGCTTGACACCAACGTATAGATACTCGTCACCATGTATATACGTCGTACTCAATAAATAACAAATAACAAATAGGACGCAACTCCTAATCCCTCAAGCTAAGGTTAGACCAAACACTTACTTCGCTTTGCTACCAAATTCAAGATTCCAATAAATCTTTCCCTTGAAAATTCGTGTCCGAAGGCTTCAAATCCCAGTAGAAGTCGTGAAGAAATCATCAAAATTGCCGAAAAATCGAGCTCCAAAAATCCAAATTGAAAATGAAGAAATGACAGATTTTCATTCCTTAAGTTTCTGCCCAGGTTCGCATTTGCGGATTAACAGTGTGTTCGCAATTCCGGATAAAAGGTTTGCATTTGCGAATGAACAATATTTTTTGCAATTCCCGACAAAACCTTCATATTTGCGGATGAATAGTGTTTTCGCAATTCCCGAAAAAATATAGCATTTGCGGATGAACTGTGTTTTTGCAATTCCCGGCAAAACTTCGCATTTGCGAATGAACATTGCCGCACCAGAACCAGCAAAACCAAACTTCTCCAAAATGATCCGAAACCACCCCGAAACGCATCCGGAACCTCCCGGACACAAATCATATATGAATTTCAATTATAAAATATGCTACGGACCTGCTCGCGTACTAAAAACACTAAAAAGATATCGTCTTAACCCGATATTGACCAAGGTCAAACTCTCAAATTTCATAACCTTACTAGTCTCTCCACCAATGATCCAAAATCTACATTCGATCATGAAACCTATCAAATCAAGTCCGATTGACCTCAAATTTTGCACGCAAGTTATAAATGACATAACGGACCTATGAAAATTTTCAGAATTAGATTCCGACCATGATATCAAAAAGTCAACCCCCGGGTCGAACTTCCAAACTTAAATTTCTTATTTGTGCCATTTCAAGTCTAGTTTAGCTACGGACTTCAAAATAAATATCTGAAGATACTCCTAAGCCCAAAATCACCATACGGAGCCATTTGAATCATCAAAAATAATATCATAAACATCGAATTTAGCATAGAAATCTAAGATAAATCTCAAAACTTTCAAACTAGGAATTTTCAGAACTACGGGTCCGAATCACCCCAAACGACTTCCATTTCTCACCAAATTTTACAAACTCATCTTATCTCATATATAAGACATGTACCTGGCTCCAAAATTAGAATATAAGCCCGATACCATCAAATTCTAAATGCATTTCATTTCCAAAACTCATAGAAATTTCCAGAAAATAATTTTCTTCAAAAATTCATTTCTCGGGCTTGGGACCTCGGAATTTGATTCCGGACATACGCCCTAATCCCATATTTTTCCATGAACCCTCCGGAACCGTCGAATCACGGGTCCGAGTTAGTTTATCCAAAATGTTGACCGAAGTCAACTTAGTTGAGTTTTAAAGCTCCAATTCACATTTTAATCCATTTTTCACATAAAAGCCTTCCGAAAAATTATACGAACTGTGCACGCAAGTCGAGAAATAATTAATGAAGCTTTTCAAGGTCTTAAAAATACCGAAATAATTATTTAATTTAAAGATAATATTTTGGGTCATCATGGGTTACCTCACTAAGGGCCTTTTCAAGCTGAATGTAATGGTTGTTGAAAATAATAAAAAAATTACAGCTTCGTCTTACTTACTTGAGTCAAACGAATTATGGCATATACGTTTGGGTCATGTCAATTATAAAACCTTATGGAAAATGATTAATTTAAAAGTATTGCCTAAGTTTGAATATGACAAATCAAAATGTCAAGTATGTGTGGAATCTACGTATGTTAAACATCCTTATAAGTCGGTTGAAATTCAAATCCTTTAGACTTAATTCACACAGATATTTGTGACATGAAGTCAATACCATCTCGCGGTGGAAAGAAGTATTTCACAACTTTTATTGATGATAGTACTCGATATTGCTATGTTTACTTACTTAATAGTAAAGATGAAGCAATATACGCATTCAAGCAATACAAAAATGAAGTTGAAACGCAACATAACAAGAAAATCAAAATGATAAGAAGTGACAACGGTGGTGAATATGAATCTCCTTTTCAACAAATATGTTTAGAATATGAAATTATTCATCAAACAACGGCCTCTTACACGCCCCAATCCAATGGATTGTAGAAAGAAAGAATCGTTCATTAAAGGAGATGATGAATGCATTATTGATAAGTTCTGGTTTGCCACATAACTTGTGGGGGGAAGCCGTTCTTACGGCTAGCCGAATACTAAACCGAGTACTCCATAGCAAAACACAATCCATTATGAAAAATAGAAAGGAAGGAAGCCCAACTTGAATTATTTTAAAGTGTGGGAGTGCTTGACAAAAGTGCAAGTTCCTAAAATCCAAAAGGGTAAAAATAGGACCGAAATCTATTGATTGTGTTTTCATAGGATATGCGACTAATAGTAAAACATATCGATTTCTGGTTCATAAATCAGAAAATACCGACATTTATAATAATACGGTTATAGAATCAGATAATGCTGAGTTCTTTGAAAATATATATATATCTATATAAAAAGGAACACGAGTCAATTGGTGAATGATCTAAATGACCTTGGAAGGAAATAAACGAAAGTACACTTAACCAAGAAGATCCAAGACGTAGTAAATGTCAAAGAACGTCTACTTCATTTGGACCAGATTTTGTGACTTTCTTATTGGAAAATGAGCCTCAAACATTTAAAGAAGCCATGTCTTCTTAGGAATCATTGTTATGGAAAGAGGCAGTCAATAGTGAAATAGAATCCATATTGAACAACCATACATGGAAATTGGTTGATCTTCCTCCTGGAAATAAATCATTGGGTTCTAAATGGATCTTTAAGATGAAAATGAAAGATGATGGCACTATTGACAAATATAAGGTAAGACTTGTGGTCAAAGAGTATAGACAATGAGAAGGTCTTGACTATTTTGATACATACTCTTCAGTTACAAGAATTACATCCATACGAACGTTGATAGCGTTAGCTGCAGTTTATGATCTTGAAATTCATCAAATGGATGTTACGACGGCCTTCTTAAATGGAGAGTTGGATGAAGAAATATACATGAAACAACCTGAAGGGTTTGTGGTTCGAGGTAAAGAAAAGAAGGTTTGTAGACTTGTTAAGTCCCTCTACGGATTAAAACAAGCACCCAAATAATGGCATGTTAAATTTGACCAAACAATGTTGTCAAATGGAATTAAGATAAATGAATGTGATAAATGTGCGTATATTAAAAATGTTACAAATGACATAGTCATTGTTTGCTTACATGTGGATGATATGCTCATAATGAGTAATAACATTGTCAATATAAATGCTACTAAGCGTATGCTAACTAGCAAGTTTGACATGAAAGACTTGGGAGTAGCTGATTTAATTTTGAGAATTAAGATCCATAAGACTTCTCAAGGTCTGACATTGTCACAATCTCATTATATTAAGACAGTACTTGAAAAATTCAAGCACTTGGATTTTAAAGTTGCAAAGACTCTAATTGACGTGAATCTTGCATTAGCGAAGAACAAAGGCCAAAGCATATCACAATTGGATTATGCTCGTATGTTGGGTTGCTTAATGAACATCATAAATTATACACGACCAGATATAGCTTGTGCGATAAGTAAATTGAGTCGATATACGAGCAATCCATGTCAATCTCATTAGATGGCAATGAAACGAGTTTTGGGGTATTTAGTACATATCCAGGACTTTGCTTTGCACTACAGTAAATATCCTGCGGTCATTGAGGGATACTGTGATGCAAATTAGATCACCGGATCAGCTGATTCCAAGTCCACAAGTGGATATATATTCACTATTGGTGGAGGAGCGGTATCTTGGAAGTCGTCCAAACAAACTTGTATTTCCCGCTCTACAATGGAGCCTGAATTCATAGCCTTAGATAAAGCCGGTGAAGAAGCTGAATGGCTCCGAAATTTCTTGGAAGATATTCCGTTTTGGCCCAAACTATTGGCACCAATATGCATACATTGCGATAGTCAAGCGACAATTGGAATGGTTGGGAGCGTTATGTATAACGGTAAATCTCGTCATATACGACGAAGACATAAAACCGTTAGACAATTACTCTCTAGAGGAATTATCACGATTGACTATGTAAAGTCAAGTGATAATGTGTCGGATCCACTTGCAAAAGGCCTAACTAGAGAGGTAGTTGAGAAGTCATCAAGGGGAATGAGACTGTGGCCGAGAACAAGTCATAGTGACGGTAACTCTACCTATAAGACTGGAGTTACCAAGATCTAGGTTCAAGAAGATCAAACAAAGTCATTAATGACGGTTCAACATTGTCAACTAAACTTTTGGTCCATTCTCGTGATGAGACAATGTTCAGTACCAAGGATAAAACATTAAGGCTTTTTAATGATTTCTAAATTTGATGTAAGGTATATCAAATAGTATATCTACGGGTTGACGCGTTTAGGAATCACCTATGTAAGTGTGAAGTGTTAGCCGCTTCAAGGAGAACTTTGTAAGGCTAATTATCTACGTACTTATGAAATCGGGCGGTGTTCATGGCTGAAACGAACACAATAATGAGAACCAAAGACGGTTAAGGGTTGGTTGTGTGACTTGTGGTTGTCTAGATATACACCAGAGTTCGACGGTTCAAAGATATTAAATCTACCGATTGATCGAGTATATTTGACATAAGTTCACTACGGAAAGTTCAAAAGGAAACTTACTTATCCAGATGCAATTAATCCTTACTTGCGAATCACATAGTTTTTCATGTATACTTCTGTGATATAGCCATCCCCCATTCATGTGGGGGATTTTTGGATTTTTTGTATTTAATATATTAAATACATAAAAGAGTGTGAATGGGAAATGAAGGAAGTGAAATTTTTGAGTAAAATTTTAAGTTTCCCCGCCCCACCCCCCCACCCGCCCGGCAAATGGACATTGTCCCATATTGGAATAGGAAGAGGGTTTTTATGGGTATATAAGCAATTGGTCTTCTTCTAGCTCTTAAAGAGTTAAGAAGAAGGCAAGCCTCGCGTCGTCGCTCGCTCGGCTCGGCTTCGGATTCAGATTCGGATTTGGATTTGGATTTGGTCAAATAATCGATTGATTGATTAATTATTTGGATCAAATTTATTTGTTATTAGTAAAATATTAACAGAAATATTATTAAATATTTATTTTAATAACAAAATATTAATATTAAATCCAATTCAGTTATCCAAATTTTAGTTTTCTGTTTTTGTAACAGAAAATTAACTACCCATCAATTTTTTCTCTTTATTGTTGAGTAAATAGCCATTTATGTAATGGCATTTATGCTGTGGCCGTTTTGCACAAACAACCATTCTGAAGAGTTGCACCTCTTCAGATTTCAACCCAAATTTGGCTATAAATACAACACTATTCTGCTCAGAATTTCACTATGATTTTCTGAGTTTCTCCTCCTTCTTTGCATAGTTTAAACATCAAACAAAGCAACAGTAAGTGTGATTTGCTACCAGACTTTGTGTTCGCTGAAACACTGGGGTTTGAAGTACCACTACAGCAGTGTGTAATTCGTTCTATCTTGGAAGGAAATAATCCATAACCTTGGATACTAGGAGAGGATTAAATTCCTTAAGAAAACATTGTGAATTCAGTGGGCTCGAATTGGTTTTATGATATTTCGTTGTTCATTTTTGTTTATGTTCATATCTGTTTGTGTTCATTTATATTTCCAGAATTATTTTACAAATACAGTATTATAACATTAAAAAGATTGAAGGATGCACCTGGTTGAAAGTTGAATTATTTACCAAGAGTAAGAGAGATCAATTCCCATTTGATACATTTTCTGCTCTGCATAACTTTACATTAGATGATAATTTAATAAAAATGATAAATAACATGTTGTAATAAATTTAGTCGCATTGATTACGTAAAATAATTTTTTTACACAATATATAACTTAAACCCTTTATAATATTTCTTAAATCCTTATAATATTATATGGCCGCTAATATCGCAATGCACTGTTGAGCGTACGAGATATGCAGTTATATTAGCAAAACAAGACTGTATGAAATTAATAAAATAGTGAGCCAAATCTAAGATTCAACTCCGTGATTAGTGCAGCTTCCTGATCTCTGCGGGCCAAGCCGTCCTTTATAACACCCAATATACGACGTCAAGTTATTAATTGCGTTAGCAACTAGCAGTGAAGCATTAATCCAAATAAAAAAAATAACAATAATATTAGTATGCAAATTAAGATAACCAATAATGCATTTTGATTTTTGTGAACTTGTTAAATCACCCCTTCCCTCAAATAGCAGAGAGTGCAAAAAGAATTTGTATACTCGCTCCAGGTCCAACAATGCTCTTTGTCTGATTAATTTAGAAGTTTTTTCATGTTTAGCCCGCGCTAGAAATTATTTACATTCAGTAATCAAAATAGTATATAAAATTTGTATAATTTTTATATATAAGATACATCTTGACTAATGAATTATGACTAAATATCTCTATTATTGACCCTACTTTGAGGATTTAGATCTCTGTTGGGCTTGCATTCAATTAAAGCCCATATATTGTGGGCTGAATCTAGAAACTGCCCACTATTGGGTCGTGGTTTACGATTTTTCGCCCAAATTGTCCTTATTTTTAGTTCTTATACTGCGTAAGTGCTTACAGATTCAACTTTTCAGTAATTTTTTTTTATTTTTTAACAAAAGTAAATAGTATCTTGGTTGACAAGAAATAGAGATCTAACTAGAGTTTCATTGTGGGAGAAAAAGAAAAAAGACGAGCTAGGCCTCTTTTATTTGCATTTTTGTAGGAACAAATTTCAATCATCTTACCAACAATGGCTTATGTGGTTCTGATCACGCCCAACTATGTTCTCTAAAAAGGACTCTGCAAACGTTATAAATATAACCCCGAGTATTACGCTCAGGGTCGGATCCACAAAGAGTTAACCTACCAATCACGATCTTTAGACCCACTAAACTCTTCAGAACCAGTTTTCCAAATATTTGAATCACAGTTGAACGTTTCTTTACTAACTACGATTGTACGTAAATTAAACAGCTGTAAACTAAACTACTAAGGTTGTAAACAATGATGAGAAGAAGCTAAGACAATGATTTTCCATATTGATGGAATCCCTTCTATTTATGCTTATACAAATTTACCAACACATCTCTATCAATCATGAACGCTCATCTTACCGTAAATCTCTCCCGAGTAATCACATTAATATACTAGATGCACTCTTCCGAGATACACTAGCCTACTTTATTTAGCACAATTCACTTTAGATTACACCCAATGCTTCGTTATCCCTAATCCCGCCTTTAAACCCGCAATTATAGATTCCTCTTATATTTTGGGAATGGTGTTGTTCAACAAAAACCTAAATATGCACTCTTTTCCAAGTTATGCACACTAAATAAGCACAGCTAATTGAGGATCCTGTCAATTAACTACAACAAGCACAAAGTTGAACAAATAGAGATTAAACTAGCAATTTGTATTCACATAAACAAGAAGTTCATCCCCCAATAGGTTCCATCAAAATCTTAGACAAAGGATTTAGCTACTCATGGCTATGGGAAAACAAACTAAGATAGAATTCATCATAACTAGCAATAAAAATCAAAGAAAAGAAGAAATATGTTTTGGGTATTCTCTCACAATAGTTTTCCTTGCCAAGATACTCTAAAAATCAATACATGCCTCTTTTGGGCGAAGTCTAGTGTTTAAAATAGGGTTTAGGTCTAAAAATTCCGTGTTTTACACTTTAGTCCTTGAAGTTTCTCGCGCCTGCCGCGGTTCTGCCGCGGTCGCGGTGGAACCGCGGCCAAATGCTCTCTCTGAATCTCGATTTAATCTTCAGCTCTCTTCCACCGCGGTGGAACCACGGCCAAACCCCTTCTCTGAATCTTCAGGCCTGGCAGGCGTGGTTTACTTGGGAAATTTCACAGTTGGCCTCTTTTTCTTCATTTTTTACTCCAAAAGTACTCCCTAGCCTTCCTTGGACATATATCACGTGCAAATCATGAAAAGCACTAATAAGAGCATTTTGTTATCACTTTTATTATCAAAACTACACAAGAAGGTGGTTATTTAAGGCGTGATTATAGTTAAATTCACCTATTATCAACACCCCACACTTAAACCTTTGCTCGTCCTCGAGCAAGCTAAACCACATTTCTAGGCCTAACCGTTCAATGCATTGCCCCGATTTATGTCACACCCGCCATTACAATGGATCAACCTAAGCAGTGCAACAATCATACCTTAGATGCAGACTCTTATGCCATGACACACTCGTGCTTACTCTAGTTACTCTAACAGAAGTGAAGACTCACTTTTTTCTTCCTGAGTCACATGCCCTCACATAAAAAATCTGAGAGAAGTTCCACACACATAAAATTCAAACAACA
>MU778619.1:8447-70755 GCA_026770625.1 Nicotiana glauca
AAATCTAACACGTGGGTAGGATCGCCGTGATACCTCCGAAGCATAGACACATGAAATACTGGATGCACGGCTGACAAGCTAGGTGGCAAGGCAAGCCCATAAGCCACCTCTCCCACGCGATCAAGAATCTCAAATGGGCCAATGAACCTAGGGCTAAGCTTGCCCTTCTTCCCAAATCTCATCACGCCCTTCATAGGCGACACCCGGAGCAATACTCGCTCACCAACCATAAAATATACATCTCGGACCTTACGGTCTACATAACTCTTCTGCCTAGACTGAGCTGAACGCAGTCTCTCCTGAATAATCTTGACCTTATCTAAGGCCTCTTGAACTAAGTCAGTACCCAACAACTAAGTCTCTCCCGGCTCAAACCATCTGACTGGAGACCGACATTGCCTACCATACTATACCTCATATGGAGCCATCTGAATGTTGGATTGGTAGCTGTTGTTGTAGGCGAACTCTGCTAAAGGAAAAAATTGGTCCCACGAGCCTCCAAAGTCAATGACATAGGCTCAGAGCATATCTTCCAAAATTTGAATAGTCCGCTCGGACTGACCGTCCGTCTGAGGATGGAATGCTGTGCTTAACTGAACTTGAGTGCCTAACTCTTGCTGAACCGCTCTCCAGAAGCGCAAGGTAAANGGCTTGCCTTCTCACCTCTATGTATGATTTAATTCGAAACCCTAGGATTTGGGGGTTTCTTGGCAATTATGATTTTTGTGTTTGAATTAGGGTTCCACTTTGGGACCCTGGACTCTTAGACTCATTGTGAGTCTACAAATTGGACTTGTACCCTTTATTGCTTATGATTTTAAATCTTTCTTTGATTAAACTCTCTTCTAAATAACTTGACAACCCCTTCTTGATTCACATTTGTGTGCTTTATCTATAAGGACTTTGCTTTCAAAAGGTTTTACCAACTAATTGATTGATTCCGAAATCCTTTTTAAGGCCTGACTGATTATTACTGATTTTCCCTAATTGAACCTCCTTTACATTTTCTGACTTGGTTCATTCGAATTAGGCCTGTAATTTTGATTTCCCTAGCTGTTTGACTGATTCCCTTTCCTTATTTTTTCTAAGCTGTGTACCATTGAACTTTTTATTTAAATAACTTTTGTGTGTTTACCCTCCTAATGCTACTTTGAAAAGATTTTAATCAAATTTCTTTCCTTAATTGTATTCTACCCATTTGAAATCAAATCCCTTAACTGAAAGGAGATTCTATGTGATTGATTGCAAACTATTTTCTTACCTTTCTTACTTACTTCTCTGCAGTACAAAAGGGACTACCCTTCTGCACTTTTAAAGACACTTCGAGTTCAATACCTCAAACTTTTACTTTCAACTTACACACTTACAATACTGCTTTGAGTTCAATACTCTCTCAACACTCTGCTTTTCCGAGATCTTTTGGAACTGCTTGCTTACAAATTGACTTTTCAAGACTACTGTTTCTTTTTACCTGTTTTCCCTGAAATTGGTATGTCTGATTTAGTTTTTCTACCTCACCTCTATGTGTTTACTTTATAGTTTCAGCATTCTTGTTTACTTTGTTGTTCATGTTCAGTGATTAAACTATGTATGTTCTTTCCTTGCATTTGTTTCTATTGAGAATCCCTACCTCCTATTCCCCTCTATTTGTCTGGGTTAAGTTTTTGGCCTGGCAGTATCTAAATTACTGCTCAGGTCTGAATTTGATCTTCAATGGATCCTAACTCGTAATATTTGACTAACAGGCTGGTCAAGGGTGTGCCAGCATTCGTGATTGCTGGGCATGACCACTAGCTTGCCATGGCTTCCCTAATTCCCCTCTATGCACTTATACTTACTCCTAGACTCTAAGTTCTGCTCCCCTCCTATGAGCCTTTCTTTGGGACCTTGAGTTCCCTCTGAACTTGGACAATTGAGGGCTGGCCCTTCCATACTGCACTATAATCTCATTCTGCAATATATTTTGGGTGTAAGAATTGCCCGGAGCCCTTTGAGACTCTTAGGAACTTTTACACATCCAAATAAGAGAAAAGTCTTGGAAAAGTAACCCTGGAAGTTGGTTTATCTCACATTGTTAGATCTTGAGTCTGAATTAGGCTGTTTGGTTGTAGTTTGAATATTTGATGTAATTTTTTATCCTTCTTGATTCATTCGGGTCTGTAATAATTTGTAATAACTATGGGGTTCTACTGAAAAAGAGAGGGCCATTTATGTATGCATATGGGTAGACAGCATGCTCATAGTGATTACTATTTACAAATTATGCATTCATGCATAACATATAGAACTCCTGCCTATAAGTTATGCATTACACGTAGAAATCCTGCCTATAAGTTTCTGCATATAGAAATTATGTATAAGTTTATGCGCTTACGCATTTAGAAATCCTGCCTATAAGATTGTTTTCATCACTGCATTAGAAACCATGCCTGTAAGGTTCTACATACAGAAATCATGATGATAGTTTTGTTTATGCACCTCTGCATATACTTCTGTCATTAGGCAAATAATCATAGGCTTAATAATAATCAACTTCATTCTAGAGACCATGCCTATAGGACTCCTGCACTTACGTAATCGTCTTAAAACCAACAGCACTTAGAAATCATGCATATAGGATGTAATCTGTTGAATCATCTTCGTCTATTTCATCTATGAGTTTAAAATTAGTAGCAAGGTCGTTTAAAATCTGCAGAGCTTTGTTTATAAAACTAGTAACCTTTCTTTAAAATCAGTACGCCTTCTGCATTGTTAGATATCATGCTTATAGGCCTCATCTAGGCAAACCAGTAGGTAATTAATCAACTGTGTCAGTCCCTGATAAACTACAACCAGACAAGACCTAATTCGGACTTCTCATCTGAGAAATATGTAATAAAGCAGCCTGTTCTAACGCTTTAAATTTAATTCAGACTGTAACCAGTATTTGAAGTCATGCTACTTTGTTTCTTTAATTAAGGAGGCATGTTCGAGCCTTTAATCTGCTATGTGTTTCCCTTAACCGCTGTCGACGCCCCCTTTTTATTGCAAAATCGGATTTATGACATTTGGGAGGACGACTCGTTCCCTTTTGGGATTTTGGTTCTTGGAATTGAAGAGTCGCCACCTAATAATTAAAGTGTATTAGGAAACTAAGAATGGGGTTTGAGCTTGAAGAACCAGAGTTTGGGTAAGGGCTAGAAATTATCTCGAGGGGAAGGTATTAGGCATCCCTCAAGATCCACTACTGTGGTTCCCGGCCATGTTATAATTGTGACTTCACATAATCAAGTAGGCAACTATAGGCTCAAATAGGAGGGCTCGCAGGTAATGTTGCAAATAAGTTGGAACTTTGAGGGGAAAAAAGTACAGAGGGAAGAAATTTATGAGATATTTAAATAATTCTACATAGAAAATAGATGAAAGCAAGTAAGGGAGAGGGGTCCTAGGTTTATGATTAATATGGATCGCCCCACACAACACCCGGTAACCATTTATACACGTGGTGTTATTGTGTGGTCATCATATCCATATCTACCCTTCCCACCCCGTTAAGGTATTAAAGCGTGGAATAGTATCATTACTTATTGCATGCTATTACCCGTCCCAATCCTATCAGTCTTGGAGGCATTGAGACTACTAGTCCTAAAGGGAAGGGGGTTTGGGCTTTTCAGAGTATTAAAAATGATAAAAGTCTAGGCGACAAGCAATAACAAGTAGCACTTAAAAGGGGAACAAATAACAGTTAGGGCTCAAGTAAGCCTCCTCAGTCAAATCAGCAAATCAATTACCATGACTTACAAGTACTGATTTAGTCTGAATTAAAACAAAGTGTAGGACAGGCTGATTTATCACATATTTTTCAGATGAGGAGTCCGAATTAGGCCTGACTAGATGTAGTTATCTAAAACTGACACAATTAATCAATTACCTACTGGCTTGCCTAGGCGAAACTTATAGGCATGATATCTAACAATGTGGAAGTATACTGATTTTAAACAAGGTTTGCTGATTATAAAATAAGATCTACAGGCTTTAAACGATGTCGCTACTGTTTTTAAACCTGTAGATGAACTAAGCAGGTCAGATTTGACTGGTTACTCCTATAGACATGATTTCTAGACGTTGATTTTATTATTTAAACCTAGATATATCGTTTTCCTAGTGATGGACACGTATGTAGAATTCAGAAAGCACTACAGACATGTTTTCTATATGATAAGCAAAATACAGAATCCTATGGGCATGTTTTCTATATGGGATGCAGAAATGCAAAAGTCATTAGCATAGTATATGTAAGGAACTTATAGGCAGGATTTCTAGGATGAAAAAATGAAGAACCTAAAGCAGGATTTCTATATGAAACATGATGAATCTAAAACTGGATTTTTATAAAAATGCAGAACCTAAACCAAGATCTCTATATGAGAAATGTCAGGAGTGCAGAATCGTACATTCATGATTTTTTTACATGCAGAAGTATGGATACTTATAGGCAGGTTTTCTAAATGCATGACGAAGCAACCTTAGTGATTGCAAAAATAAAATCTGAAACATGATATCTACCCCATATGCATAACAAGAGAGACTCGACCCCACTTTTACTATATACCTCATCGTTATTACAAATTATTACAACTTGAATGAATCAAAAAAGAGAAAGAAAGTGAAAATTACATCAGAATATTCCAGCTACATCTAATCAGCCTAATTCCGACTCAAAGTCCAATAATATGAGATAAACCAACTTCCAAGATCAGATTTCCAAAAGACTTTCTCATATTTGGGGTGTATCAGAGTTCCTAAGAATCTCAAAGGGACTCCGGGAAATGCTTACACCCCAAAACATTTCAGAATCAAGAACATATTGCAGTATGGAAATGCCAGCTCTAAGATGTCCAAGTTCAGAGGGAACTCAAGGTCCCAAAGCAAGGCTCATAATAGAGGGGCAGAACTTAAGATTCTAGGAATAGGTGTAAGTGCACAAAGGGGAGAGAGTCAGGGAGAGACATGGCAAGCTAGTGGTCATGCCCAGCAATTGGGATGTTGGCACACCCTTGACCAGCTTGCTAGTCAAGCATTAAGAGTTAGGATCCATTGTGGATCAAGCCATGGTCTGGGCAGTAACTAGGATACTACCAGGCTAAGAGCTTAACTCAGCACATAGAAGGGAATAGGGGTAGGGGATTCTTAATAGAGACAGAAGTAAAGAAGGGAAATATTTGACAAAAATTACAAAACATGAACATCAAAGTAAACAAGAAGTCTGAAATTGTAAAGTAAACACATAGGGGTGAGACAGAAGATTAAATAAATGACATACTAGTTTCAAAGAAAATAAATAAGAAAAAGCATCCTTGAAAGAGCCAAATTGCAAATAGTTGTTCCAAAAGACCTCAAGCAAAGCAGGATTAGAAAACAGTATTGCAAGAAAGTGAGTTCAGTATGTGAGTTGGTGTATTTTCGTGTATTTCTGATTGCTTTGCCTTGACTCCCTTATATAGTTTTTGAAAACAAGCAAGGCAGGCAAAGGTGCACAAACATGAAATCCAATTAATTAGTATCAATTAAGACAACTAGACTCCTTTAATTAAGGGGTCTAGTTCAAACGGCTAGTCAAGATGGAATAAGAAAAAAAGAATCAGTTTACTAAGGATGATTAGGGTAAGGAAACCATATAGTGCACAAATAAGGCCAAGTACATAGTTGATAATTAAAGAAAGATGGAATAGTAGTATGAAAATAAGGTATTAGTTTGAAAATCAATCAAAAGGTATTTCGGATTCAATTGTAATCACAGAGAACCTTAATTAATTAAGGAAAGAGTCATGTAGATATGGGAATAATTCAAACGTTGGTACAGAATCACAGAAGAGATACACAAGACCCAGTGTTTAAGGAAAACATCACAAGCTTAGGATTTTTACACAAAAGGATCAAAATGAACAGCCAGCAAGGTAAAATGGATTCAATCGAAAGAAATCAGTGATGGATCACTAGCATGATTAAAGGGATTTCAAAATCAATCCTTGGTGAAATCTTTTGAAAAGGAAGTTTTTCCTCATATAAAAAGCATACAGTTCAAACAAAAGAAGTATCTAACGATGAAAGTTTCAGAATCACAGGCAAGTAGGATTTCGAGTTTGATTATAGGCTCACCGTGAGTCTACAAACCTAGGGTTCCAAAGTGAAACCCTAGTGCCATCTTTCCAAAGAAAAATCCCCAAATTTTAGGGTTTCAAATAGAATCAGAGGTGAGAAATCATTGAGAGAGGAAAACATACGATTCAAAGTCATGCTTGAAAAAAATTGGGATTCAAACAAGTTTCGGAGGTTTTAAACAAAGTAGGTAAAAAAGCATGTTCAACAAGAATATCAACAAACTTAGTAAGGGGAAACAAAACCAAAGAGCACAGAATCAAATACATATAGCAAAGAATGATGAACAACAAACCGAGTTAACAAGTGAACAAACAAAAACAAAAGGTCTTACATAGTCAGAAGAGAAATAAATGAACAGACTCGAGCATAGTAAGAAATAAACATACAAGTATAAAACACACATAAAGAGAGACCAAAGAGTCCGAAAACATTTAAAGAAAACTTTTTTCCAGAAACCCTAAAAATCAAATTTGAACCATTTCGAAAAATAAATGTGCAAGTATAGAACCTTAGAAGGCTTAAAAATGGCAGAGAAAACCCCTAGAATGAGAAGGTCTTGAGGAAAGTCGGATCCTGAGTCGAAAGGCTCATATTACTTCGAACTTGCCAGAAAATGGCCGGAGAAGCCATGGATCTTGCAGATCTGAGACAGATCTAAAGGGAACCATGGAAGTCAGCCTCTGAACCCTGCTTAGCTTAGGTTCAATGATAAAGGAGAGTGAGTACAGGCCACCTCTAGCCAAGAATGACATAGATTCCGGTGGAAATAGGACGGAAGTATGTAGAAATTAACTAGGGTTTCGGGGAGGGCTAAAGAATATTTAGGAGGTGAAGAGAATTCAAAGGTGGAACACATGATAGAATGAATTAGGGTAAAGGGGGTAGGGGAATTAAAAAAGGAAAGAACGAATCATGGTCGTTGATCATTGAACGAATCATGGTCGTTGATCATAATGATCAACGGCCAAGATTAAAGGGAAAATCGGACGGGTCTGAAAATGGGTCATGGGGTTGGGTTAAAATTAAAATTGGGTCGTTTAATACTGGGGTGGAATTGGGGTCAATTGGGGCTACAATTGCAATTAGAAATGGCTATGTGTTAAATAGCCAATTTTCCCCTTTTTATTTTATAAAAAACAGATAAAAATGATTTTAAAATAAATTAAAAGCACTAAACTAATTAATAATATGTAAATATTAATCAAAAAATACTGGAAATAATTTTATAATTGTAAAACGCTATTAATCATAAAAATAGGTTATAATTGTAATTATACGCAATTTATCTTTAAAATACCAAGTAAATTTGTAAAAATATGAAAAAATCACCTTAATTATATTTTGGTGTAAATATATGGATGGAAATAAACTATTTACAAAAATGATAATTTTGAGAATAATTATTGGATTTTGTACCGCTAAAAATCGACAATAAATTGTTTTTTTTAAATCCTAAAAAATAGGAAAAAATACCAAAACTCTTGGGCATGCTTATATATGCATAAACATGCTATTTTGAGTATAAAAAATTCATTGGGAAAAATTGGGTATCAACAGCTGCCCCTCTTTATCGGAGAAGGATGATAGAGTTGTCGGGTAAAGATATGATAGCCAATTTTGATCGAAAGAAACGATTTGCAAAGTTTTGACAGAGCTCTGGCTCCAAAGCTGCCTACATATCCCTGGTTTTACAGGAATCAGGCCATATGTAGTTTAGGATCCATTGACGGAATATGCCGATAGAGATTTCCGAAAGGAACAGACGCAACGTTTAGGTTGAGAAAGGTAGTTGAAGTCTAATAGGCTGCGGGAACAGGAGCGGGATCTCTCCTGCCAAGACGGTCATTGATAACTGGTGTACCTGCAAGTGAGCAATACAAACATATATTGTGCATAAATTTAGACGTGATGCAAGTTCCCATTAGACCATGAATGCTGTCTTCGGACGGTTAGGATGGCGTCTTTGGACCGTGACGTCCTGGGCCATAAAGTGTATAATAAAGGATTCGCAGGCTATGAAATGATGTTCTCGTGCTATGAGAATGATGTCTCCAAACTATGCTGCCTTTGAATAATGATATGCAAAAGACAAAGTGGGGTCCTCAGGCCATGGCATGGCATTCTCGGGCTATGAAAATGGTGCCTCCGAACAATGGTGACTTTGGACAATTTGGCGATCTTTCAGCCCATGAAATGTAGAAGGTGGCAATCTTTCAGCCAATGAAATGCAGAAGGTGGCGATCTTTCAGCCGATGCAAGATGTAAATAAAAGCAGTGATATTTCAGTCGTGCGAGAAAATAAATGAAGTGGCGATCTTTCAGCTAGGCAAGAAAAATGATGTGGCGATATTTCAGCTATTCCAAAAATAAATGAAGTGTTGATCTTTCAGGCAGTGCAAGAAATAAATGAAGTGGCAATCTTTCAGCCAGTGCAAGATGTAAATAAAAGCAGCGATATTTCAGCCATGCGAGAAAATAAATGAAGTGGCGATCTTTTAGCCAGGCAAGATGGAGGTAGAGCTTAACCTCGATAGGCAGAATGGTAGCCTAATGCAATGCAGAGAAATGCAGATGGAGACAAAGCTTAGTCTCGGAAGGCAGAAAAGTAGCCTTATGCAATGCAGAGAAATCCAGATGGAGACAATGCTTAGTCTCGGAAGGCAGAAAAGTAGCCTTATGCAATGCAGAGAAATGCAGGTGGAGACAATGTTTTGTCTCGGAAGGCAGAAAAGTAGCCTTATGCAATGTAGAGAAATGCAGGTGGAGACAATGCTTAGTCTCGGAAGGCAGAAAAGTAGCCTTATGCAATGCATAAAATAAGGCAGATAATAATGAAATCTCTTAGCTGATAGATGATAGGTGATAGTTGATTGCTGTATTATGGCTGTTGGGGGTGTCTCGTACGGATAACAATTGTAAATAGGTGATGATTCTGAGAGTTGTATTCCTGAAATAGTATGAGTGTGTAAATCTATCTGCTAATTTTATGACTTGGGGGCCTGCATCCAAAGAAAAATCGTGAGTTTTGTAAAGTAGGGAAGGTTAGTTCGTCTTCCTGTGGACTTTGCCTGTCCCGATTGGGCTCCTGTTTTCATTGAGTGATACTATGCGTATCTTTGGGGTAGCGTTGCTAAACAAAACAATTTTGATAACGGACATGCATGATTTAGTAAAAAATGTAACGTAATCATATGATTGAAGATAATAGTTCTCTTTTTTAGATAAACCAACGACTGCGATGCGGTTCAAGACATTGCAACCTCTCTCGCTCTAGAATTTTGAGGGTCCTCCTCAAAATTCTGCCCTTGTTTACTAGGCTGGTGCTTCTGACGGCTGTGTGTGATGACTAGCTGAAGATCAACTTCGGAATTTTGAGGGTCCTCCTCAAAATTCTGTCTCAGTTTCCAATGGTGGGGGAAATGAAAATTTTATTGAATTGTGACAGAACCCATAGGGATGCCTACGTATCCCCTCTTAAACGGGAATCAGGTCAGGCGTAGTTCAAATTACATCATAAAATCATAGGTGGCTACATATAGTATCGTTTTACTACATCTGAATTGATTGGCTTCGGCCAAACTTCTCCGTCCATCTCTACAAGTATGAGGCTCCTCCTGTTAGAACCCAGTGAACCATGTACGGACCTTGCCAGTTGGGAGAAAATTTTCCCTTAGCTTCATCTTGATGTGGGAATATTTTCTTCAACACCAGTTGTCCCGATGTAAACTGTCTTGGCTTGACTCTTTTGTTGAAGGCTCTGGACATTCTGTTCTGATACAATTGACTATGGCAAACTGCATTCATTCTCTTCCTATCTATAAGAGCTAACTTCTCGTAGCGACTTTTTACCCTTTCTGCATCGTCGAGTTCTGCTTCTTGTATGATTCTTAGGGAGGGAATTTCTACCTCGGTGGGAATGTCTGCCACTGTACCATAAACCAACATATAAGGAGTTGTCCCGGTTGATGTGCGAACTGTGGTACGGTATCCGAATACGGCAAATGATTACTTCTCATGCCACTACTTATGCTCTTCTATCATTTTCCTTAGTATCTTCTTGATGTTCTTGTTAGCTGCTTCTACAGCTCCATTCATTTGAGATCTGTAGGCTGTAGAATTCTTGTGTTTGATTTTGAATGTTTCTCACATGGCTTTCATCAAGTCACTGTTGAGATTGGAACCATTATTAGTAATGATTGATTCTGGGATGCCGAATCGGCAAACGATGCGGTCGCGGACAAAGTCTGCTACAACTTTCTTGGTCACTACCTTATATGATGTTGCTTCAACCAATTTGGTGAAATAACCAATTGCCACTAGAATGAACCTGTGCCCATTTGATGCGGCAGGCTCGATAGGTCCGATAACATCCATTCCCTAAGCGACGAACGACCATGGCGAGCTTGTTGCGGTAAGCTCATTTGTAGGCACTTTTATCATGTCTGCAGGTATCAGACAGTGATGGCATTTTCGGACATACTGGATGCAATCTGTTTCTATAGTCATCCAAAAATATCCTGCTCGGAGTATCTTCCTTTCTAAGAAAAACCATTCATATGTGGGTCGCAGGTCCCTGCATAAACTTCTTCTAATAACCTAGATGCTTCCTTTTCTTCGACACACCCTAGTAATCCCAAATCTGGAGCCCTCCTATACAAGATTCCTCCACTATGAAAGAAGTTGTTGGATAACCTCCGAAGTGTGCATTTTTTAGTAGCATTTGCAAGTTCCGGATATCCTCCCGTTGCCAAATATTCCTTGATATCATGGAACCATGGTTTTCCGTCTGCTTCTTCCTTGACATGAGCACAATAAGCTAGTTGATCATGAATCTTCACCGGGATAGGGTCAATGAAATTCTTATCTAGATGTTGGATCATAGATGACAAAGTGGCCAATGCATCGACAAACTCATTCTATGTTCTGGGGACGTGCTGAAACTTCGTCTTTGTGAATCTCTTCGTCAACTCCTGTACATGATGTAGATAAGGGAGTATCTTGGAGTTCTTGGTTTCCCATTCTTCTCGGATCTGATGTATGAGTAAGTATGAATCCCCGATCACTAGCAACTCCTAAATGTTCATATCAATATCTAACTTGAGCCCTAAGATGCAGGCTTCGTATTCAGCCATGTTGTTGGTACACGAGAACCTGAGTTTGGCAGATACCGAATAATGCTGGCCGGTTTCTAATACTAGGACTGCTCCTATGCCCACTCCTTTGAAATTTGTTGCTACGTCAAAAAACATCCTCCAACCATCATAGGATTCTGCAATATCTCCTACTATGAAAGATACCTCTTCATCAGGAAAATACGTCTTTAGAGATTCGTATTCTCCATCCATGGGATTCTCGGTGAGATGATCCTCCAAGGCTTGTCCTTTGATTGCCTTCTGAGATATGTAGACAATGTCTAATTCGCTCAGTAGAATTTTCCACTTGGCTAGTTTGCCAGTAGGCATTAGCTTCTGAAAGATATATTTCAGTTGATCCATTCTTGATATGAGTTAAGTGGTATAGGCACAGAAATAATGCCTCAACTTCTGAGCTACCCAGGTCAGAGCACAACAGGTGCATTCCAATAGGGAATACCGGGCCTCGTACGGGGTGAACTTCTTGTGAGATAGTAGATGACCTGCTCCTTTCTCCCCATTTCATCATGTTGTCCCAAAACACAACCGAATGCCGAGTCCAATACCGTAAGCTAGAGTAATAGAGGTCTACCTGGTTTGGGCGAAACCAAAACAGGCAGCGTTGACAGGTATTCCTTGATTCTGTCGAAGGCTTTCTGGAAATCGTCAGTCTATTTGGTAGCGGCGTCCTTCTTCAACATTTTAAAGATCGGATCACAAATGACAGTGGACTGAGCTATGAACCGATTGATATAGTTGAGTCTCCCCAGGAAACTCATCACGTCCTTCTTGTTCTTTGGCGGTGGCAATTCTTGAATGGCCTTAACTTTTGACGGATCCAGTTTTATTCCTTGATGACTCACAATGAATCCAAGTAGTCTTTTGGCAGGAACCCCGAATTCACATTTGGCGGGATTCAGTTTCAGATTGTACCTTCTCAGTCTATTGAAGAACTTCCTCAGATCTTCCATGAGGTAAGTGGATTTCTTGGATTTGATGATGACATCATCTACATATACCTCGATCTCTCTATGTATTATGTCGTGGAAAATAGTAGTCATGGCCCTCATATAGGTGGCCCCATAATTTTTTAACCCAAACGACATCATCTTGTAATACTACATCCCCTATGGCGTGATGAAAGCCGTCTTCTCCGCGTCTTCGTCATCCATCTATATCTGATGATACCCGGTAAAATAATCAACAAATGATTGCAGCTCGTACTTGGCGCAGTTATCAATCAGGATGTGTATGTTTGGCAGGGGAAAGTCGCCTTTCGAACTGGCCCGGTTGAAATCCTGGTAGTCAACACAGATTCTAACCTTCCCGTCCTTATTTGGTACTGGCACAATATTGGCTAACCATGTTGGATACTCTACTAACCTGAGAACCTTGGCTTTGACTTGCTTGGTGACTTCTTCCTTGATCTTCAAACTCATGTCAGTTTGAACTATTTGAGCTTTTACTTTACCGGGGGACATGCTGGATCGGTTGGCAATTTGTGAGATACAATAGATGTACTGAGACCGGTCATATCATCATACGACCAGGCGAATATGTCCTCATATTCCCTTAGGAATTCCATGTACTCTTCCTTTTCTGATGGTGACAGATGAACACTGATGCGTATTTTCTTGACATTTTCTGTATTTCCCAAATTAACAACCTCGGTCTCGTCCAAGTTAGACTTAGGTATATTCTCAAAATCCTCAACCTCTTCTGGTATATTATCCTCTTCTGAGTCTATGTCCATTTGTTGCATTGTCTCGTTGCAAGTCACAATCGTTGGTTCATCAAAATAAGTAATAGTAATGCTGTGTAAATAAAGTAAACGATGGAAAGTAATAAGAGCAAGATTTATAAGAAACTGTAATGCTTTGATAAATTTCATAAATGTTTTGAACATTGGAGCTCTTATTTCGAAATTAAAATACGGAAAGAAAATCAACTAGCGACAAAGTAAAAGGTGATGCATGGTGTTTTGTTCAGCCTTGCTACCCCGAAGCCTTTCGGGCCCTGGTGGTTCTGACGAACCAATTGTTGAGGCGTGCTCCTCGAGTCATGGCTTGTATAGAAGGGCCTTCCTCCCCTTCCTCCTTGAAAATGACACAGCAGTCCATATTGTCGTCTTCCTAAAACAGATTCCTCATTGCCACCAGTGCTTCCTCTTCTTCTATGACATCAGCTGGCTGGAAAGTCTGCTCCAGACGGGGTATCGGATGCTCCAGTGAATAGTCAGGACCGCGCCAGTGTGGCAACCATTCTTTGAATTCTTTCCAGGTGTACTCATATCCCAAACCAAAAGTGGTACCATGCTTCTTTAACTTGATAGGTTTGGTGATTCCCTGGAGGTTCCTGCCGAGTCCCTTGCCAGGTTCATATCTACTCCAATTCAGTATGCCTTCAATCTTGTTATCCCACCATTTATCCTTGTCCACGGCGTTGACTCACTCAATATGATGGTAATTTTCCCCACCTATCTTTCTTCTTCCTCCGATCGCTGGGATGGTTTTGGTAACTGTATATGGGATTGCTACCGTCACCGTGAATAATCACCTCTTGATGATTCCACTCAAATTTCACTACCTGATTCAGGGTTGATGCTACAACTCCAGCGGCATGAATCCAGGGTCGTCCTAATAGTAAGTTGTAAGATGCTGGGACGTCTATCACTTGAAAATTAACGTCGAACCAAGTTGGTCCCATTTGCAGACATAAACTGATTTCCCTGATAGTGGACATTTGGGAACCATCGAAAGCTTTGATGTTGATGGCTCTATCCTTGATCTCGTGCAGGCCTTTTCCCAATTTTCTGAGAGCTACCAATGGACAAATACTAAGACTGGACCCTCCGTCAACCAGAATTCTTGTGATGAAATAATCCTCGCATTGCACAGTGATGTGCAATGCCTTATTATGGCTCAGCCCTTCTGGTGGTAGCTCATCTTCGTGGAAAGTGATTTTGTGACTCTCCAATACTTGCCCTACCATGTTCGCCATTTCTCCTCCAGTTATATTGCCGGGCACATATGCCTCGTTCACCACTCCCAATAAGGCATTTTTATGTGCGTAAGAGCTTTGTAGCAGGGCTAAGATGGAGATCTGGGCTGGCGTCTTGTTCAATTGATCGATGACTGAATACTTTTTGTCTTGTATCTTCCTCCAGAGGTCATCAGGCCCAATTTCAGTGATGGTTGGTCGTCAGAGGCATGCTTGCTGGACTCAGCTAGATGTTCTAGAGTATAAACCCTGCCGGTTCTGATCATACCCTGTGCTGCAATTGCTTCTCCAAATTTGGTTTTCCCTTTCCTTCTCACCTCGGTGGTGTAATCCCATGGAATGGCCTTTGTATGGAATGGTGCTAATAGGTACCCTCGCCTTGGGAGGTAACACAGCAACTTCAAATGGTACAGGTGCCTTTGGGGATCCAAACTCGACCTCAATTGGTCCTGCGTCATTGTAGAATACGGTGTGTCAAGATCGAGTGGTATGGACATGTTCACTTCAGCGTCTTCAGAAGGCTGAATCTGGACTACAATCGTATTAAGTGTGATCGTTGATTTCTTTCTCTCGTCACCTTCAGTGATTAATCCGATCGACCCTTTGGGGTCCCAATCATCCTCTATCTTGATCATGTGGACACCTCCGCCTTTGTTGTCAGGTAGAGGGTTGTTGCGGACATTTGGAGTAGGCTCCTTTGCCACAATGATCTTGTTGTCAATCAAAGCCTGAATCTTGTCCTTCAGGGATCGACACTCATCAATGGTATGCCCCTTTATGCCGGAATGGTATGCACAGGTTTTTTTTGAGTTGAACCATTGGGAAGGATTTTCTAGAGTTGTGGCAGGTATAGGGGTGACATAACCAGCAGCTTTGAGCCTTTCAAATAGTTGGTCGAGTTGTTTGTCAATGGTGGTGTATTGCATGGGAGGTTTGCGATCGAAGTTTGGTCGGGGTCTAGGGAAATTTTGGCGAGGTGATTGATAATGAGCTTGTTGGGTATTGTAGGCTTGGTAGACGTGTGCGGGTTAAGAGTATTTGGGTGATGTAGGCTGGTATGCGGGAGGTGGAGATGATTGGTAAGTAGGTGGCGGAACTTGGTAGGAAGGCGAGGGTGCTTGGTAATTTGGGATAGGTTGATATGTGAGTGGAGGTAATAGGTAGGTTTGGTATTTGATTGGGGATTTTGCCTCTGTGCAACCATTACGACACTCAGATCCCTTTTCTTGGATGTGCTGCCAGACTGTAGAACCTTATTAGTGGCCTGTAATGTTTCAAAGTTAGTGACCATACCACTTTTAATGCCTTCCTCGATCCTCTCCCCTAGCTTGATAATATCGGAAAATTTCTGGCCTTCAATCAACATCAACCTCTCATAATACTGTGGGTCTTGAGCCCGGACGAAAAACCTGTTAATTTGTTCTTCTTCTAAAGCCGGCCTGGCCTTAGCGGGTTCTGATCTCCAACGAGTAGCATACTCGCGGAATGTCTCTGTGGGTTTCTTCTTTAAGTTCTGGATGTAGAACACATCTGCTGCATTCTCCGTGTTGAATCTGAATCTGTCCATGAAATCGGACACTATACCTACCCAGTTCGTCCACTTCCTAGGGTTTTGGCTAATGTACCAAGATACAGCATCCCTTTTCAGACTTCTCATAAAGAGTTTCATGCGAACCTTTTCATCTCTTCCGACTCCGACCAACTTGTCACAGTACGTCCTCAAATGGACTCTGGGATCCCCTGTGCCATCAAACATTTCAAACTTGGGAGGTTTGTACCCCTCAGGAAGTTCGAGATCTGGCTGAATGCAAAGGTCCTCATAATCCAGCCCCTCGATACCTTTGTTTCCCTCAACACCCTGGAATCGGCTAGTCAGCTTCTGGAGTTATGCGGCTAGGTTCCTGATAAGAGAGTCTTTGTCATCAACTCAGGTGTGTTTGAAATTGGTTGAGTATAGTGCGGTGTGGTTTCCACATAGATGGGAGTGTTGTGGAGATGATCATTCGTGGTGCTTAGTAGTTCAGGAATAAGCAGTGGGGTATTGTTTGAGGTGTGGCATGTGTTGTACTGTTAAGCATGAGTGGGTTGTTTTTGTGGTTTCGGGATGTTCTGTGGAGGTGCGGGATTTTGAGTTTGGGAAAGTGGACATCTGGGGTAGTATGGGAAAATGATAAGCTTGCCAAATTCCGAACTTGGTCCAATTCTTCCTGAAATTTCAATAACTTCTATTCGAGCTGGGAGGCCCTTTCCTTGGAAACATGAACACCTTGGGGAGCCTCTGCCCATTCAACTAAGTCTTTCTTCCCGATGTTGCTCAAATCTTCCATTTTTCCCTTGTTCTTGTTTCCGATAGGACTCGGAGGTGGAGGGCCCTTAGATATTTTAGAGTAAGATGACGATGCCAGAGTGCACGAACTAACCTTTGGGGATGGGAATAAACAAAAAGTAAAACAAAAACGTAACAAGTTAGGGTGGATTATGAGGATAAAAATATTGTAGTATTTAAACACATAGTATAAGAATATAAATCGTGTCCTAATTTGGGAGCCTCGTTGTGCCCTAGGTAGGCCTAGCGACAAGTTGATTTGGAGAACCTATAATGCTAAATGCCTCGTTTTATTGATAAAAACAAGACAAATCCCAAAACGACACTAAAATTGCAGGAAATAAAAAATGTCACTAATGGCCATTGGCCTTATTACATTTAAAGCAAAAAGAAAAGAATCCTATCTATTTGGTCCCAGAAGGACCTTACCGATGTTGAATGTTCTTTTTGATCAAATGCTCTAGTTCGCGTAGATTTTCCAGAAATGCTTTTGCCAAGTTCTCTCCTTCGTTTCCCTCGGCATTCTAGCAGTCAGTGACTCTCTTTCTCACTTTTCCTTCCAATTCCAGCAGACGTATTCTAGATACTCCAGTTTTTTGCTAGCCTCGGTAGCCCTCTCTTTCCATTAATTGATTTGGTCACTTGATGGGAGATTCCTCTACCAGGTCAGCAAGAGTTAGGGTATACTGACCATACCAAAGTCGGGGACTTTGTTCTCTATTTTCTGCAAAACAAAAGGGTTAAGACCCTACCCCCCATCGGACTCGACTATTAAATATCAATAATTGGCATTAAAGCATTTAGTTCTCCAAATAAATGCACAGAACGTGGTAATATCCGTTTGGGTTCCAAGGAAACCCAGTGGACTTTGGACAAGGCTATCTTAAATAGTCATTATGCGGATAACATAACTGACTCGACTAGGTTTGACAGTGATGCATGCACAATTGTACAGAGTAAGGTTTCTATGGGGTGTTAGACCAGTACCCTTAAGCGAACAACTCAAGGGGAAAGGCACGAAACCATCGACTGCACTGTTGATCGACTGGTTTTACCGCAAATATGCCTTTATCAAATTTAGGGGGTGATAATATCGGAAGGGCGCAACCACTCATTATAAGCGTTGCTATAGTATTTGTTTGGCACGAGTGAAATATGATGTTGAAGATGCAATTACAACAATGAAACAAATTATCACGTATTTGTACATTCACAAAATAATGATTACAATAATTGCTCATAATTACAATAGTATCGAAGGAAAGCGGTAAAAGCGTTAAAGAAAAGAAGACAAAGAGCCAAGTCAGTTTCGAAGTAGAAGAGAAATAAAGACATTAAGTAAAGGCAATAAAAAAGCAATAAAGTCACAAATAACATAAAATGGTAAAAGCCTAAAAGAAAATCCCCAGCAGAGTCGCCATACTATCGACGCCCCCTTTTTCTCGCAAAATTGGGTTTATGACATTTGAGAAGACAACTCGTTCCGTTTTGGGATTTGGATTTTTGGAATTGAAGAGTCGCCACCTAATGATTAAAATGCATTAGGACACTAAGAATGGGGTTTGAATTTGAAGAACCAGAGTTTGGGTAAGGGCTAGAAATTATCTCAAGGGGAAGGTGTTAGGCACCCCTCAAGATCCACTAGTGTGGTTTCCGGCCATGTTATAATTGTGACTTCACATAATCAAGTAGGCAACTATAGGCTCAAATAGGAGGGCTCGCAGGTAATGTTGTAAATAAGTTGAAACTTTGAGGGGAAAAAAGTACAGAGGGCAGAAATTTATGAGATATTTAAATAATTCTACATAGAAAATAGATGAAAGCAAGTAAGGGAGAGGGGTCCTAGGTTTATGATTAATATGGATCACCCTACACAATACCTGGTAACCATTTATACATGTGGTGTTATTATGTGGTCATCATATCCATAGCTACCCTTCCCACCTTGTTAAGGTATTAAAGCAAGGAATAGTATCGTTACTTATTGCATGCTATTACTCGTCCCAATCCTATCAGTCTCGGAGGCATTGAGACTAGTAGTCCTATAGGGAAGGGAGTTGGGGCTTTTCAGAGTTTTAAAAAGGATAAAAAGTCTAGGCGACAAACAATAACAAGTAGCACTTAAAAGGGGAACAAATAACAATTAGGGCTCAAGTAAACCTCCTTATTCAAATCAGCAAATCAATTAGCATGACTTACCGGTACTGGTTTAGTCTAAATTAAAACAAAGTATAGGACAGGCTGATTTATCACATATTTTTCAGATGAGGAGTCCGAATTAGCCCTAACTAGATGTAGTTATCTAAAACTGACACAATTAGTCACTTATCTACTGGCTTGCCTAGGCGAAACTTATAGGCATGATATCTAACAATGTGGAAGTATACTGATTTTAAAGAAGGTTTGCTGATTATAAAATAAGATCTACAGGTTTTAAACGACGTCGCTACTTTTTGTAAAACTGTAGATGAACTAAGCAAGTCAGATTCGACTGGTTACTCCTATAGACATGATTTCTAGACATGGATTTTATTATTTAGACCTAGATATATCATTTGCCTAGTGATGGACACGTATGCAAAATTCAGAAAGCCCTACAGACATGTTTTCTATATGATAAGCAAAATGCAAAATCCTATGGGCATGTTTTCCATATGGGATGTAGAAATGCAGAAGTCATTAGCATTGTATATGTAAGGAATATGTAAGGAACACATAGGCAGGATTTATAGGATGCAAAAATGCAGAACCTAAAGCATGATTTCTATATGAAACATGCAGAATCTAAAACAGGATTTTTACAAAAATGCATAACCTAAAGCAGGATCTCTATATGAGAAGTGTCAGAAGTACAGAATCGTACATTCATGATTTTTTTACATGCAGAAGTATGGATACTTATAGGCAGGTTTTCTAAATGCATGATGAAGCAACCTTAGTGATTGCAGAAATAAAACCTAAAACATGATATCTACCCCATATGCATAACACGAGAGACCCGACCCCACTTTTACTATATACCCCATATTTATTATAAATTATTACAACTTGAATGAAGCAGAAAAGAGAAAGAAAGTGAATTTTACATCAGAATATTTCAGCTACATCTAATCAGCCTAATTCCGACTCAAAGTTCAATAGTATGAGATAAATCAACTTCCAAGATCAGATTTCCAAAAGACTTTATCACATTTAGGGTGTGTCATAGTTCCCAAGAATCTCAAAGGGACTTCGTGCAATGCTTACACCCCAAAACATTTTAGAATCAAGAACATACTGCAGTGTGGAAATGCCAGCTTTCAGATGTCCAAGTTCAGAGGGAACTCAAGGTCCCAAAGCAAGGCTCATAAGAGAGGGGCAGAACTTAAGATTCTAGGTATAGGTGTAAGTGCACAAGTGGCAGGGACTCAGGGAGAGACATGGCAAGCTAGTGGTCATGCCCAGCAATTGGGATGCTAGCACACCCCTGTCCAGCTTGCTAATCAAGCATTGAGAGTTAGGATCCATTGAGGATCAAGCCATGGCCTGGGCAATAATTAGGATACTGTCAGGCTAAGAGCTTAACTCTGCACGTAGAAGGAAATATGGGTAGGGGATTCTTAAAAGAGACAGAAGCAAAGAAGGAAAATATTTGACACAAATTATAGAACATGAACAGCAAAGTAAACAAGAAGTCTGAAATTGTAAAGTAAACACATAGGGGTGAGGCAGAAGATTAAATAAAGGACATACCGGTTTCAAAGAAAATAAATAAGCAAAAGCAGCCTTGAAAGAGACAAATTGCAAACAACAGTTCCAAAAGAACTCAAGCAAAGCAGGATTAGAAAACAGTATTGCAAGAAAGTTAGGTCAGTGTGTGAGTTGGTGTATTTTCGTGTGTTTCTGATTGTTGTCCCTTTACCTTTTTAGAAATAGGGAGGACTAGGTCCTTATATAGTTTTTGAAAACAAGCAAGGGAGGCAAAGGATACACAAACATGGAAACCAATCAATTAGTATCAATGAAGACAATTAGACTCCTTTAATTAAGGAGTCCAGTTCAAACGACTAGTCAAGATGGAATAAGGAAAAAAGAATCAGTTTACTAAGGCTGATTAGGGTAAGGAAACCATATAGTGCACAAATACGGCCAAGTACATAGTTGATAATTAAGGAACGATGGAATAGTAGTGTGAAAATAAGGTATTAGTTTGAAAATCCATCAAAAAGGATTCCAGGTTCAATTGTAATCACAGAGAACCTTAAGTAATTAAGGAAAGAGTCATGTAGATCTGGGAATAATTCAAACTCTAGTACAGAATCACAGAAGAGATACACAAGACCCAGCATTAAAGGAAAACATCAGAATCTTAGGATTTTTACGCAAAAAGATCAAAATGAACAGCCAGCAAGGTTAAAGGGATTCAATCGAAAGAAATCAGTGATGAATCACTCACATGATTAAAGGGATTTCAAAATTAATCCTTGGTGAAATATTTTGAAAGGGAAGTTTTTTCTCATATAAAAAGCACACAGTTCAAACAAAAGAAGAGTCTAACGATAAAAGTTTCAGAATCATAGGCAAGTACGATTTCGAGTTTGATTACAGGCTCACCGTGAGTCTGGAAACCTAGGGTTCCAAAGTGAAGCCCTAGTGCCATCTACCCAAAGAAAAACCCCCTAATTTAGGGTTTTAAATAGAATCAAAGGTGAGAAATCATTGAGAGAGGCAAACATACGATTCAAAGTCATGCTTGAGAAAAATTAGGATTCAAACAAGTTCCGAAGGTTTTAAACAAAGTAGGTAAAAAAGCATGTTCAATAGGAATATCAACAAACTTAGTAAGGGGAGACAAAACCAAAGAGCACAGAATCAAACACATATAGCAAAGAATGATGAACAACAAACCGAGTTAACAAGTGAACAAAGAACAGCAAAAGGTCTTGCATAATCAAAAAAGAAATAAACGAATAGACTCGAGCACAGTAAGAAATAAACATACAAGTATAAAACACACATAAAGAGATACCAAAGAGTCCGAAAACATTTAAAGAAAACTTTTTTCCAGAAACCCTAAAAATAGAATTTGAACCGTTTCGAAAAAAGAAATTTAGGGAAAAGCCTCAAAATGTCAAGTAAAGCCCAAGCAGTCATAGATCTAAAAGAAATAAGCGAATATAGAATCTTAGAAGGCTTAAAAATGGCAGAGAAAAACCCTAGAATGAGAAGGTCTTGAGGAAAGTCGGATCCTGAGTCGAAAGGCTCATATTACTTCGAACTTGCCGAAAAATGGCCGGAGAAGCCACGGATCTTGCAAATCTGAGACAGACCTAAAGGGAACCATGGAAGTCGGCCTCCAAACCCTGGTTAGCTTAGGTTCAATAATGAAGAAGAGTGAGTACATGCCAAATCTGGCCAAGAATGCCATAGATTCCGGTGGAAATAGGACGGAAGTAGGTAGAAATTAACTAGGGTTTTGGGGAGGGCTAGAGAAGATTTAGGAGGTGAAGAGAATTAAAAGGCGGCACACATGATAGAATGAATTAGGGTAAAGGGGTAGGGGAACTAAAAAAGGAAAGAAAGAATCATGACCGTTGATCAAAATAATCAACGGCCAGGATTAAAGGGGAAACTGGACGGGTTTGAAAATGGGTCATGGGGTTGGGTTAAAATTGAAATTGGGTTGTTTAATATTGGGGTAGAATTGGGGTCAATTGGGGCTACAATTGCAATTAGAAATGGCTATGTGTTATATAGCCAATTTTCCCTTTTTTATTTTATAAAAAATAGTTTAAAATGATTTTAAAATAAATTAAAGGACTAAACTAATTAATAATACGTAAATATCTAAAAATACTGGAAATAATTTTATAATTGTAAAAAGCTATTAATCGTAAAAATAGGTTATAATTGCAACTATACGCAACTTATCTTTAAAATACCAAGTAAATTTGTAAAAATATGCAAAAATCACCTTAATTATATTTTGGTGTAAATATATGGATGGAAATAAAATATTTACAAAAATGATCATTCTGAGAATAATTATTGGATTTTGCACTGCCAAAATTAGATAATAAATTAATTTTTTTAAATCTTAAAAAATGAGAAAAAATACCAAAACTCTCGGGCATGCTTATATACGTATACACATGCTATTTTGAGAGTATTTTGAGTATGAAAATTCATAGGAAAAAATTGGGTATCAACAATTGGTCTTGGCGTCTTTGTAGAAGGCGATGTCTCAAGATCGAGTGGTATGGACATGTTCACTTCAGTGTCATCAGAAGGCTGAATCTGGACTACAATTGGATTAAGTGTGACCGTTGATTTCTTTGGCTCGTCACCTTCAGTGATTAATCCGATCGACCCTTTGGGGTCCCAATCATCCTCTATCTCGATCATGTGAACGCCTCCACCTTTGTGGTCAGGCAGAGGGTTGTTGCGGATATTTGGAGCGGGCTCCTTTGCCATAATGATCTTGTTGTCAATCAAAGCCTGAATCTTGTCCTTCAGGGATCGGCACTCATCAATGGTATGCCCCTTCATGCTGGAATGGTATGCACAGGTTTTGTTCGGGTTGACTCATTGGGAAGAATTTTCTAGAGTTATGGCATGGATAGGGTTGACGTAACTAGCAGCTTTGAGCTTTTCATACAGCTGGTCGATTGGTTCGGCAATGGCGGTGTATTGATTGGAAGGTCTGCGGTCAAAGTTTGGTCGGGGTCTAGGGAAATTTTGGCGAGGTGATTGATAGTGAGCTTGTTGGGTATTGTAGGCTTGGTAGACGTGTGCTGGTTGGGAGTATTTGGGTGATGTAGGTTGTACGGGAGGTTGAGATGATTGGTAAGTAGGTGGTGGAGCTTGGTAGGAAGGCGAGGGTGCTTAGTAATTGGGATAGGTTGATATGTGAGTGGAGGTAATGGGTAGGTTTGGTATTTGACTAGGGATTTTGTCCTCTGTGCAACTATTACGACACTCACATCCCTTTTCTTTGATGTGCCACCAGACTGTAGAAGTTTGTTAGTGGCCTGCAATGCTTCGAAGTTAGTGACCATACCAATTTTAATGCCTTCCTCGATCATCTCCCCTAGCTTGATGATGTCGGAAAATTTCTGGCCTTCAATAAACATCAACCTCTCATAATACTGTGGGTCTTGAGCCCGGACGAAAAACCTATTCATTTGTCGGCCTGACCTTAGCGGCTTCTGATCTTCAACGAGTAGCATACTCATGGAATGTCTCCGTGGGTTTCTCCTTTAAGTTCTGGATGTAGAACACATCTGGTGCGTTCTCTGCGTTGCATCTGAATCTGTCCATGAAATCGGATGCCATACCTACCCAGTTCGTCCACTTCTTGGGGTCTTTCCTAATGTACCAAGATAGAGCATCCCCTTTCAGACTTCTCATAAAGAGTTTCATGCGAATCTTTTCATCTCTTCCGACTCCGACCAACTTGTCGCAGTACGTCCTCAAATGGACTCTGGGATCCCCTGTGCCATCAAACATTTCAAACTTGGGAGTTTTGTACCCTTCAGGAAGTTCGACATCTGGCTGAATGCAAAGGTCCTCATAATCCAGCCCCTTGATACCTTTGTTTCCCTCAACACCCTGGACACGGCTAGTCAGCTTCTAGAGTTCTGCGGCTAGGTTCCTGATAAGAGAGTCTTTGTCATCAGACTCAGGTGTGTTTGAAATTGGTTGAGTATAGTGCGATGTGGTTTCCACAAAGATGAGAGTGTTGTGGAGATGATCATTTGTGGTGTTTAGTGGTTCAGGGATAAACAGTGGGGTATTGTTTGAGGTGTGGCATGTGTTGTACTGTTGAGCATGAGTGGTTTATTTTTGTGGTTTCGGGATGTTCTGCGGAGGTGCGGGATTTTGAGTGTTGGGAAAGTGGACATCTGGGTTTGTAAGGTAAAATGATAAGCTTGCCAAATTCTGAACTTGGTCCAATTCTTCCTGAAATTTCAATAACTTATGTTCGAGCTGGGAGGCCCTTTCCTTGGAAACCTGAACACCCTGGGGAGCCTCTGCCCCTTCAACTAAGTCCTTCTTCCCAATGTTTCTCAAATCTTCCATTTTTCCCTTGTTCTTATTTCTGATAGGACTCAGAGGAGGAGGAGGTGGAGGACCCTTAGATCTTGTAGAGTAAGATGACGATGCCAGAGTGCACGAACTAACCTTTGGGAGGGGAATAAACAAAAGTAAAACAAAAAGGTAAAAAGTTAGTAAGGGTTGTGAGAAGAAAATGTTGTAGTATTTAAACACATAGTGCAAGAATATAAATTTTGCCCTAATTTGGGTGCCTCGTTGTGCCCGAGGTAGGCCTAGCGACAAGTTAATTTGGAAAGAATAAGACGAATATCGAAACAACAGTAAAATTGCGGAAAATAAAATGTTACTAATGGCCATTGGCTTTATTACATTAAAGCAAAGAAACAACTCCTAACTACTTGGTCCCAGAGGGACCTTCCCCAGACTCGGCATCTTTAGCTCTATCGAATAGCCTCACCAGCTCACGTAGTCGCATCAGCAAGTAAGCTCTAGCCAAGTGTCCTCCTTCATTTCCCTCAGTATTCTGGCAGTCGGTGACTCTCTTCCTCACTTTTCCTTCCAATTCCAGCAGACTGTATTCCAGTTATTCTAGCTTTTCGCTAGTCTTGATGACCCTTTCTTTTGATTCATTGATTTGGTAACTTGATGGGAGATTCCTCCACCAGGTCAGCAAGACTGAGGGCGTGCTAACCATACCGAAGTTGGGGACCTCATGCCTCATTCTCTGCAAAAAAACATGTTAGAACCTTACCCCCACCGGACTCGACTATTTAAATCAATAATTAGCATAGCAGCATTTAGTTCTCCAAATAAATGCACAGTACGTGGTGGTGTCCGTTTGGGTTTCAAGGAAACCCGGTGGACTTTGGACAAGGCTATCTTAAAGAGTCATTATATGGACAACATAACTGACTCGACTAGGTTTGATAGTGATGCGTGCACAGTTTAAACAGAGTAAGGTTTCTATAGGGTGTTAGACCGGTACCCTTGAGCAGACAATTCAAGAGGGAAAGGCATGGAACCGTCGACTACATCGCTGATCGACTGGTTTTACCGCAAATACGCCTTTGCCAAATTTAGGGGTGTAATATTGAAAGGGCGCAACCACTCATTATAAGCGTTGTATAGTATTTGTTTGGCAGGAGTGGAATATGATGTTGAGGATGCAATTACAAGAATGAAACAAGTTGTCATGTATTTGCACGTTCATAAAGTAATGATTACAATAATTGCTCAGAATTACAACATTATTGAAGGAAAGCGGTAAAAAAGCATTAAAGAGAAAGAAAAAAAAAGCCAAGTCAGTTTTGAAGTAGAAGAGGGATAAAGACATAAAATAAAAGCAATAAACAGTAAAGTCACAAGTAACATGAAATGGTAAAAGCCTAAAAGAAAATCCTCAGCAGAGTCGCCATGCTTTTGATGCCCCCTTTTTCTCACAAAATCAGGTTTATGACATTTGGGAGGACAACTCGTTCCCTTTTGGGATTTGGGTTTCAGAAATTGAAGAGTCGCCATCTAATAATTAAAGTGCATTAGGACACTGAGAATGGGGTTTGAGCTTGAAGAACCAGAGTTTGGGTAAGGGATAGAAATTATCTCGAGGGGAAGGTGTTAGGCACCCCTCAAGATCCACTAGTGTGGTTCCCGACCATGTTATAATTGTGACTTCACATAATCAAGTAGGCAACTATAGGCTCAAATAGGAGGGCTCGCAGGTAATGTTGCAAATAAGTTGAAACTTTGAGGGGAAAAAAGTACAGAGGGCAGAAGATTAATAAAGGACATGCCAGTCTCAAGGAAAATAAATAATTGAAAGCAGCCTTGAAAGAGACAAATTGCAAATAGCAGTTCCAAAAGATCTCAACCAAAGCAGGATTAGAAAACAGTATTACAAGAAAGTGAGTTCAGTATGTGAGTTGGTGTATTTTCGTGTATTTATGATTGTTGTGCCTTGACTCCCTTATATAGTTTTTGAAAACAAGCAAGGCAGGAAAAGGGTGCACAAACATGAAAACCAATCCATTAGTATCAACTAAGACAACTAGACTCCTTTAATTAAGGGATCTACTTCAATCGGCTAGTCAAGATTGAATAAGGAAGAGAAAATCAGTTTAATAAGGGATGATTAAGGTAAGGAAACCATATAGTGCATAAATAAGGCCAAGTAAATAGTTGATAATTAAGGAAAGATGGAATAGTAGTGTGAAAATAAGGTATAGTTTGAAAATCAAACAAAAAGGATTCCGGATTCGATTGTAATCACATAGAACCTTAAGTAATTAAGGAAAGAGTCATGTAGATATGGGAATAATTCAAACATTGGTACATGATCACAGAAGAGATACACAAGACCCAGTGTTTATGGAAAATATCACAAGCTTAGGATTTTTACACAAAAGGATCAAAATGAACAGCCAGCAAGGTAAAAGGGATTCAATCGAAAGAAATCAGTGATGAATCACTAGCATGATTAAAGGTATTTCAAAATCAATCCTTGGTGAAATCTTTTGAAAGGTAAGTTTTTTCTCATATAAAAAGCATACAATTCAAACAAAAAAAAAGTCTAACGATGAAATTTTCAGAATCACGGGCAAGTAGGATTTCGAGTTTGATTACAGGCTCACCGTGAGTCTGGAAACCTAGGGTTCCAAAGTGACACCCTAGTGCCATCTAGCCAAAGAAATTCCCCCAAACTTTAGGGTTTCAAATAGAATCAGAGGTGAGAAATCATTAAGAGAGGCAAACATACGGTCCAAAGTCATGCTTGAGAAAAATTAGGATTCAAACAAGTTTTGGAGGTTTTAAACAAAGTAGGTAAAAAAGCATGTTCAGCAGGAATATCAACAAACTTAGTAAGGGGAAACAAAACCAAAGAGCACAGAGTCAAACACATATAGCAAAGAATGATGAACAACAAACCGAGTTAACAAGTGAACAAAGAACAGCAAGAGGTCTTGCATAGTCAGAAGAGAAATAAACGAACAGACTCGAGCATAGTAAGAAATAAACATACAAGTATAAAACACACAAAAAGAGAGACCAAAGAGTCCGAAAACGTTTAAAGAAAACTTTTCTCCAGAAACCCTAAAAATTGAATTTGAACCGTTTCGAAAAAGAAATTTGGGGAAAAGCCTCAAACATCAAGGAAAGCCCAAACATGTCACATATATAAAAGAAATGAACGATTATAGAACCTTAGAAGGCTTAAAAATGGCAGAGAAAACCCCTAGAATGAGAAGGTCTTGAGGAAAGTCAGATCTTGAGTCGAAAGGCTCATATTACTTCGAACTTGCCGAAAAATGGTCGAATAGGCCATGGATCTTGCAGAACTGAGACAGATCTAAAGGGAACATGGAATTCGGCCTCTGAACCCTGGTTAGCTTAGGTTCAATGATGAAGGAGAGTGAGTACAGGCCACCTCTGGCTAAGAATGCTATGGATTCCGGTGGAAATAGGACGGAAGTAGGTAGAAATTAACTAGGGTTTTGGGGAAGGCTAGAGAAGATTTAGGAGGTGAACAGAATTCAAAGGCGGCACACATGACAGAATGAATTAGGGTAAAGGGGGTGGGGGAATTAAAAAAGGTAAGAACAAATCATGGTCGTTGATCAAAATGATCAACGGCCAGGATTAAAGGGGAAACCGGACGGGTCTGAAAACTGGTCATGGGGTTGGGTTAAAATTGAAATTGGGTCATTTAATATTGGGGTGGAATTGGGGTCAATTGGGGCTACAATTGCAATTAGAAATGTCTATATGTTAAATAGCCAATTTTTCTCTTTTCGTTTGATAAAAAATAGTTTTAAATGATTTTTAAAAAAATTAAAAGCACTAAACTAATTAATAATATGTAAATATTAATCTAAAAATACTGGGAATGATTTTATAATTGTAAAACGCTATTAATCGTAAAAATAGTTTATAATTACAATTATATGCAACTTATCTTTAAAATACCAAGTAAATTTGTAAAAATATGCAAAAATCATATTAATTATATTTTGGTGTAAATATATGGATGGAAATAAACTATTTACAAACGTGATAATTTTGAGAATAATTATTGGATTTTGTACTGCTAAAAATAGATAATAAATTAATTTTTTTAAATCTTAAAAAATAGGGAAAAAAACAAAACTCTCGGGTATGCTTATATACGCATACACATTCTATATTGAGAGTATTTTGAGTATAAAAATTTCATAGGAAAAAATTGGGTATCAACAACCGCATTATGTGTTTTGTTTGTCGCCTTAGACTTTTATCCTTTTAAACTCTGAAAAAGCCCCCAACTACCTCCCCTTTTTAGAATTAGTAGTCCCAAATACCTCCGAGACTGATAGGATTGGGACGGATAATAGCATGCAATAATTAACGATACTATTCAACGTTTTAATTCCTTAACGGGTGGGAAGGGTAGATATGGACATGATGACCGATGTGCTAATACCACGTGCAACCCCTTTTCTAAGGAGTGATCGCCTGGTATTGCATAGATGTGATTCATATTGACTATAAACCTAGGACCCCCTTTCCCTTTTACTTCTTTTCATTTATTGTTTAAACCTTTTCTTAAAATTTCTGTCCCCTTTACTTCTCCTCAAATTTCAATTGACTTGCAATATTATGTGAAAACCCCCTATATTTGAACCCTTATTTGTTTACTTGTTAAGTGAAGTCACAATTATAACATGACCGGGAACCACACTAGTGGATCTTGGGGGGTGCCTAACACCTTCCCCCCAAGATAATTTCTAGCCCTTACCCAAACTTTGGTTCTTTAACTCAAACCCTTCTTAGTGTCCTAGTGCACTTTAATCATTAAGTGGCGACTCTTCAATTCAAAACCCAATTCCCAAAAGGAAACGAGTTGTCTTCCCAAATATCATAAACCCGATTTCACCTTAGAAAAAAGGGGCATCGACAGCATGGCGACTCTGTTGGGGATTTTCTTTAGGCTTTTACCATTTCATGTTACTTGTGACTTTGCTGCTTATTTATTGCCTTTATTTTAATGTCTTTATCTCTTTTCTACTACGAAACTGACTTGGCTCTTTGTTTCTTTTCTCTAATGCTTTTTTTACCGCTTTCCGTCAATATTGTTGTAATTATTAGCAATTATTCTAATCATTAATTTATGAACGTGCAAATACGTGACAACTTATTTCATTCTTGTAATTGCATATTCAATATCATATTCCACTCGTGCCAAACAAAATACCATAGCAACGCTTATAATGATTGGTTGCGCCCTTCCGATATTATCACCCCTAAATTTGGCAAAGGCATATTTGCGGTAAAACAGTCGATCAGCGGTGCAGTCGATGGTTATGTGCCTTTCCCTCTTGAGTTGTCCGCTCAAGGGTACCGGTCTAAAACCCCATAGAAACCTTACTCTGTTCAATTATGCATGCATCACTATCAAACCTAGTTAAGTCAGTTATGTTATCCGCATAATGACTATTTAAGATAGCCTTGCCCAAAGTCCACTGGGTTTCCTTGGAACCCAAGTGAACATTACCACGTTCTGTGCATTTATTTGGAGAACTAAATGCTGCTTATGCCAATTATTGATATTTAAATAGTCGAGTCCGGTAGGGGTAAGGGTCTAACACTTTTTTTTGTAGAAAATGAGGCACGAAGTCCCCAGATTCGTCATGGTGACCAATATCCACCCAAGGTTGCTAAGTTGGTGGGAAGACCTTCACTCCAATGATCAGACCCTCGTTCGCAAATATTTGGGAAATTTGCCTTCTCTTCTGGAAATCCAACCCGACAACAAAATCATAGAGGCTACAAATCTATTCTGAGATGGAGATAGGTCTGTGTTCCACTTCGGGGACCTTAAAATAACACCTCTGCTCGAGGAAATAGGAGGACTAGCTGGTATCCTATGGGAGACTCAGGGTTTACTTATGCCAGAAAATCGTAAGGGTAAGGGTTTTCTCAAAATGATGGGACTAAAGAAGAACACATACTTGACCTTGTTGAAGGATTCCTACATTCCTTTCGACTATTTGTACGAGAGATATGGCCATAGCAAGTCCTACCGCACTTCCCAGATGAATTTGCCCTCACATCATTAGGGCATATCCACAGAAGAGTCTTCATCTTTATGTTCTGCTTTTTGGGGATGATAATATTTCCTATGAAGAAGGCTAGGATCCATACCAGACTGGCCATGGTCACCAAGACTTTAATGGAAGGAATTGGCAGGCAGCCTTTTAGCACAATACCTATGATTGTTGCGGAGATATACCGAGCCCTGGAAAATTGTCAACGAGGGGCCAAACACTTTGAGGGTTGTAACTTACTGCTCCAACTCTAGCTCATGGAGCACCTCCAAAGGGGTGAATATCGGCAAGAGATTCTGCGCATAGACTGGGATGATCATATCACCCTCCATCAGCCAAGGCGAATGAACTATATCCCTGACATGTTTGCCCAACCAGAAGATGCCAAAGGATGGGTAGAGTTGTTCGAAAATCTGAAAGAGGACCAAGTGCAATGGATGTTCAAATGGTTCCCTACTGAAGAGTTCATTGTCCGATCTCGAGATATACTGTTTCTTATACTCATCGGTCTGAGAGGAACTTATCCTTATGTCCCTCCTCGAGTCATGAGGCAGGCAGGAAAAAAGCAGGTTATACCAAGGGTCGATAAAATAAGTCATTTTAGGGCCGACTTTCAAGATGACGATAGTCCATACAAGTGTCAAGCTCAGCATATGTGGCACTGCAAAATCGTCCTGGGAAAGGATTCCATAGAACCAGACATGTACCATACTGGTTATACTCCATACTATCCATGCTGATTGGAAGACGATCATAGTGGGTTAGGACAACTCGGGTTTGTTCGAGGTCACAGGATCATCGACGAAAAGGCTGAAGTACAGGTTAAGTACAACTGATTGTGTAAGAGGATTCGGGAATGCGAAAGTGAGCACCGGGAAATTCAAGAAGCCCATCAAAAGCTGATTGAAGAATGGAAAGATATGGTTGTCAGCGCCAACAAACGATTGGGGTATTTGGAGTGGGGTTTAGTGGAGCTAGAAAGGAAGTTCATCCAGAGGATTGAAAACTGCCAGAATGCTGAGGGAAACAAAGAAGGACACTTGACTAGATCCTACTTGCTGCTGGGACTACGTGAGCTGGTGAAGCTGTTTGATAAAGCTAAAGATGCCGAGTTTGGGGAAGGTCCTTCTGGGACCAAGTAGTTAGGAGTCTTTTCTTTGCTTTAAATGTAATAAGGCCAATGGACATTAGTGACATTTTATTTTCTGCTATTTTAGTGTCGTTTTGGGATTCGTCTTACTTTTATAAATAAAATGAGGCATTTAGAATTATAAGTTCTCCAAATAAACTTGTCGCTAGGCCTACCTCGGGCACAATGAGGCTCCCAAATTAGGACACGATTTATATTCTTTCACTATGTGTTTAAATATTCCAACATTTTCTCCTCATGATCCTCACTAACTTGTTACCTTAATTTGTTATTACTTTTGTTTATTCCCCTCCCCAAAAGTTAGTTCATGTACTCTGGCATCGTCATCTTACTCCACAAGATCTAAGGGCCCTCCACATCCTCCTCCCCCGAGTCCAATCAAAAACAAGAACAAGGTAAAATGGAAGATTTGAGCAACATCAAAAAGGAGAACTCAGTTGAAAGGGTAGAGGCTCCTCAGGGTATTCAGGTTTCCAAGGAAAGTGCCTCCCAGCTCGAACAGAAGTTATTGAAATTTCAGGAAGAACTGGACCAAGTTCGGACCTTGGCAAGCTTGTCGTTTTCCCTCACTACCCTAGATGTCAACTTCCCAACACTCAAAATCCTACACCACCACAAAACATCCCGAAACCACAAAACCAACCCGCTCCCCATCACCAGTGAAACACATGCCACACTTCAAGCAACACCCTACTGCTCATCCCTGAACCACTAAACTCCACAAATGATCATCACCACAACACCCCCATCTATGTGGAAACCATACCACACCCCATTCAACCTACCTCGAGCACACCTGAGTCTGATGATAAAGACTCTCTTATCAGGAATCTAGTCGCAGAACTCAAGAAGCTGACTAGTCGAGTTCAGGGTGTTGAAGGAAGCAAGGGGATCGAGGGACTGAATTACAACGACCTTTGCATTCAACCGGATGTTGAACTACCCGAGTAGGAAAGGATGAAAAGATTCGCATGAATCTCTTTATGAGAAGTCTGAAAGAGGATTCTCTATCTTGGTACATTAGCCAAGAGCCAAAAACGTGGTCGAACTGGGTAAATATGGCGTGCGATTTCATGGACAGGTTCAGATTCAACACAAAAAATGCACCAGATGTGTTCTACATCCAGAACTTAAAGAAGAAACCTACGTAGACATTCCACGAGTATGCTACTCCTTGGAGATTAGAAGCTTCCAAGGTCAGGCCAACTTTAGAAGAAGAATAAATGAACAGGTTTTTTTTCGGGCTCAAGACCCACAGTACTACGAAAGATTGATGCTGATTGAAGGCCAGAAATTTTCCGACATCATCAAGCTAGGGGAGAGGATTGAGGAATGTATTAAAAGTGGTATGGTCACTAACTTGAAGCATTACAGGCTACCAACAAGGCTTTACAATCTGGTGGCAAGTCCAAAAAAAGGGATGTGAGTGCCGTGATGGCTTCATAGACATGCGGTCCACGTATGAACAGTTTTGTCTTATCCAAAAAGATATTCCGGGCAGGTTATTTTTGGATGACTATGGAAACGGACTGCATCCAGTATGTTCGAAAGTGCCATTGCTGTCAGATACATGTAGACGTGATAAAGGTGCCTCCAAACGAGCTTACTGCAACAAGCTCTCCATGGCCGTTCGTCGCCTGGGAAATGGATGTCATCGGACCTATCGAGCCTTCCGCATCAAACGGGCACAGGTTCATTCTAGTGGCAATTGATTATTTCACCAAATGGGTTGAAGCAGCCTCTTACAAGGCAGTGACTAAGAAAGTCATGGCAGACTTTGTTCATGACCGCATTGTTTGTCCGTTCGAAATTTCGGAGTCAATCATCACTGATAATGGTTCCAATCTCAACAGTGACTTGATGAAGGCCATGTGTGAAGCCTTCAGGATCAAACACAAGAATTCTACAGCTTACAGACCTCAGATGAATGGAGTCGTAGAAGTCGCCAATAAGAATATCAAGAAGATACTAAGGAAAATGATAGAAAATCATAAATAGTGGCACGAGAAGCTATAATTTGCTTTATCGGGGTACCACACCACAGTTCGCACATCAACCGGGGCAACTCCATATATGCTGGTTTATGGTACAGAGGCAGTCATTCCCCCCGAGGTAGAAATTCCCTCGTTGAGAATCATATAGGAAGCAGAACTCGACGACGCAGAATGGGAAAAGTGTTGCTACGAGCAGTTAGCCCTCATAGATGGAAAAAGAATGAATGCAGATTGTCATGATCAACTTTATCAGAACAGAATGTCCCGAGCCTTCAACAAAAGAGTAAAGCCAAGATAATTCACACCAGGACAAATGGTATTGAAGAAAATCTTTCCACATCAAGATGAAGCCAAAGGTAAATTCTCTCCTAACAGGCAGGGTCCGTACATGGTTCACCGAGTTCTAACAGGAGGAGCCCTCATACTTGCAGAAATGGACGGAGAAGTTTGTTAGAAGCTAATAAATTCAGATGCAGCAAAGCGATACTATGTGTAATATTTATAATTTCCTTATATGATGTAATTTGAACTACGTCTAACATGATTCTCATTTAAGAGGGGATGCATAGGCAACCTTATGGGTTCGGTCACAATTCGATAAAATTTTCATTTCCACCGCAATTGGAAACTGGGCAGAATTTTGAGAAGAACCCTCAAAATTCCGAAGTAACTTTAGCCGATCACTGCAAGCAGCCGTCAAAAGCAGCAACCCAGTAAACTAGGGCAGAATTTTGAGAGGACCCTCAAAATTCCGGAGCGAAAGGGGTTGCAATATGTTGAACCGCATCGTAGTCGTCGGTTCATCTAAAGAAAATTTATTTTCAATTATACATTTATGTTACACTTTACTAAATCATGTATATCTGTTATCAAATTGCTTTGTTTAGTGACTCTACCCCAATGATACACAACATCACTGAAAACAGAGCAAAGCAGGACAAGCGAAGTCCATGGGGAATACGAACTAACCTTTCCCCACTACAAACTCACGATTTTTCTTTTGATATAGGCACCCAAGTTGCAAATCACCGAATACACTTATACACTCATACTTTTTGAGAATACGACCCTCAAAACCATCACCTATTCACACTTGCTATCCGCATACAACATCCCCAGCAGCCATAATATCGCAATCAGCTATCAGCTAAGAGATTTTACTACCATTCGTCTTTTACTTTTTTGCATTGCATAAGGCTACCTTTCTGCCTTCCGAGGTTAAGCTCTACCTCCATCTACATTTATACATTGCATAAGGCTACCTTTCTTCCTTCCGAGGTTAAGCTCTACATCCATCTACATCTCTGCATTGCATAAGGCTACCTTTCTGCCTTCCGAGATTAAGCTCTATCTCCATCTGCGTTTCTTTGCATTGTATAAGGCTACCATTCTACCTTACGAGGTTAAGCTCTACCTCCATTTGCATGGCTAAAATAACGCCACCTTTATTTAAATTTCGCATCAGCTGAAATATCGCCACCTTTATTTAAATTCTGAACGGCTGAAATATCGCTATCTCTATTTAAACTTTGCATTGGCTGAAAGATCGCCACCTTCTGCATTTCATGGGCTAAAAGATCGCCACCTTCTGCATTTCATGGGCTGAAAGATTGCAAAATTGTCCAAAGGTGTCATTGTTCGGAGGCATCATTTTATAGCCCGAGAACGCCATGCCATGGCTTGAGGACCCCCATTTTATCTTTTGCATAGAAATATTCAAAGGCATCATGGTTCGGAGGCATCATTCTCATAGCCCGAAAACATAATTTCATAGCCTGCTAATCCTTTATCATACGCTTCATGGCCCAGGACGTCATGGTATGAGAACGTTATCGTAATCATCCAAAGACAACATTCATGGTCCAACGGGAACTTGCATCATGTTTAAATTTATGCACGATGTATGTTTGTATTGCTCATTTGCAGGCAAACCAGCTAGCAATGGCCGTCTCAGCAAGAGCAATCCCGCTCCAGTTTTCGCAGCCTACTAGATTTTGTCCATCCATCGTGCCCGTTCTTGGAAAAGTCTCCATCGGCATATTCCGTCAACGGATCCCGAACTACATATGGCCTGATTCCTATAAGACCAGGGATATGTAGGCAGCTCAGGAATCAGAGCTTGTTGAAAATTCTTCAAGTCATTTTGTTAGGTCAAATTGGCCATCATATCTTTACCCGACAACTCTTTCATCCTTCCCGGGTAAAGAGGGGCAGCTGTTGATACCCAATTTTTTCCTATGTATTTCGTATACAAAATACTTTCAAAATAGCATGTACATTCATATATAAGCATGCCCAATTGTTTTGGTATTTTACATAATTTTTAAAGATTTTCAAAATTAATTTATTATCTATTTTAGCAGTATAAAATCCAATAATTATTCCAAAAGATTATCATTTTTGTGAATGACCTATTTTATTCTCATATTTACACAAAAATTATAGCTAAGGTGATTTTTGTATATTTTTACAAATTTATTTGGTATTTAAAAGACTAAATTGTATATAATTGTAATTGTAGCCTACTTTAAGATTAATAGCATTTTATAATTGTAAAATTGGGTCCAATATTTTTAAATTAATATTTATACACTATTAATTTTTTTGTATTTTTAATTTGCTTTTAAAATCATCTTTACTATTTTTTTATAAATAAAAAGGGAAAATTGGCTGTTTAATAGTTAGCCCCATTTTTATTTCAATTACAGCCCCATTTCATTTCAATTTGGACCCAACCCACGACCCAATTTCAAACGACCCAACCCGTTCCCCACCTACCCACTTAAAAATCTGGATCGTTGATCACTCAAGATCAATGGCCAAAACTCACCCTTCCATAATTAAACCAAACGACCTACCCTAATCCCCCTCATTCTCACCTGACCTGCCACCCTGGAATCCCAAACTCTCTCAAATCCTCTCATCAGCTCTTCGGAACCCTAGCCTCCTCCCACCTTCCTTTACCGTATTTTCACCGGAATCCATGGCCTCTCAGGCCATGGATGTTCCACACTCCCCCTTAGCCACCACTCAACCTTGTTTGTTCGATGATTTGAGGCCCGACTTCGATGGCTCTCTTCGAATCTTCTTAGATCTTTTGGTTCCATGGTCTCTCCGGCCATTACTCCATCATATTCAAGCAATATGAGCCTTTTTGACTCAAGATCTGAATTTCCTCAAGACCTTTCTCATTTCTAGGGTTTTCTCTGAAACCCTAAGTTATCCGAGGTTCTTTACTTGCTTATTTTTCTTAGATCTGGAAAATGTATGTGTTATATTGAACTTTTTAAAGGTTTTCCCCAAATTCTCTTTTTAAAATCGTTTAATTTCGATTTAGGGTTTATGAAAAGATTTTCAAAGGCATCTTTCTGATTCTTTGTGTTCTTTCTTTATGTGTGTTTGTCTGTGTTATGCTCGAATGACTTCTCTTACTGCCCATGTACTGTTCTTCTACATTCTTTTTCTACTATACCTATTACTCTTGTACTCATATGATAATCCGTGTTATGTTTTCCTTATTCCTCTACTATATGTGTTTACTGTGAGTTCTACATTCTTTTTATACTATACCTGTTACTCCTGTACTCATATGATAATCCATGCTATGTTTTCCTTATTCCTCTACTATATGTATTTACTGTGAGTTTTTTGATGGTGTTTGCTTTACTAGACTATTCATATGTTTTACCCAAGTTTGTATCACTTAACTTGTTTAAGTTCTGAGATTTCTCTCAAAACGTGGTCTCCATGCTCTTAACTGTGTATCGTGTTTGTTTATTCCTCATAAGTCTTTGGAAAAGACTTCTGAACCTCTATCGAGTGGCTTGCCTTCTCACCTCTATGTCTGATTCAATTCGAAACCCTAGGATTTAGGGGTTTCTTGGAAATTTTGATTTTTGTGTTTGAATTAGGGTTCGACTTTGGGACACTGGACTCTCAGACTCATTGTGAGTCTACAAATTGGACTTGTACCCCTTCTTGCTTATGATTCTGAACCTTTCTTTGATTAAACTCTCTTCTAAATAACTTGACAATCCCTTCTTGATTCACATTTGTGTGCTTTATATATAAGGACTTTGCTTTCAAAAGGTTTTACCAACTAATTGATTGATTCTGAAATCCTTTTTAAGGCCTGATTGATTATTATTGATTTTCCCTAATTGAACCTCCTTTACCTTTTTTGACTTGGTTTATTCGAATTAGGCCTGTCATTTTGATTTCCCTGGCTGTTTTTATGATTCCCTTTCCTTATTTTTTTCCAAGTCGTGTACCATTGAACTTTTTCTTTAAATAACTTTTGTGTATTTACCCTCCTTATGTTACTTTGAAAAGATTTTAATTAAATTTCTTTCCTTAATTGTATTATACCCGTTCGAAATCAAATCCCTTAACTGAAGGGAGATTCTATGTGATTGATTGCAATCTATTTTCTTACCTTTCTTACTTGCTTCTGTGCACTATAAAAAGGACTACCCTTTTGCAATTTTAAAGACACTTCGAGTTCAATACCTCGAACTTTTACTTTCAACTTACACGCTTACAATACTGCTTTGAGTTCAATACTCTCTCAACACTCTGCTTTTCCGAGATCTTTTGGAACTAATTGCTTACAAATTGGCTTTTCAAGACTATTGTTTCTTTTTACCTGTTTTCACTGAAACTGGTATGTCTGATTTAATTTTTCTACCTCACCTCTATGTTTTTACTTTATAGTTTCAGCATTCTTGTTTACTTTGTTGTTCATGTTCAATGATTAAACTATGTATGTTCTTCCTTGTATTTGTTATTATTGAGAATCCCTACCCCCTATTCCCCTCTATGTGTCTGAGTTAAGTTTTTGGCCTGGCAGTATCTAAATTACTGCTCAGGTTTGAACTTGATCTTCAATGGATCCTAACTCCTAAGATTTGGCTAACAGGTTGGTCAGGGGTGTGCCAGCATTCCTGATTACCGGGCATGACCACTAGCTTGCTCTGGCTTCCGTAATTCCCCTCTATGCACTTACACTTACTCCTAGACTCTAAGTTCTGCCCCCCTCCTATGAGCCTTACTTTGGGACCTTGAGTTCCCTCTGAACTTGGACATTTGAGGGCTGACCCTTCCACCCTGCACTATAATCTCATTCTGCAATATATTTGGGGTGTAAGCATTTGAGACTCTTGGGAACTTTGACACATCCCAAATAAGAGAAAAGTCTTGGAAAAGTGATCCCGGAAGTTGGTTTATCTCACATTGTTAGACCTTGAGTCTGAATTAGGCTGTTTGGTTGTAGCTTGAATTTTTGATGTAATTTTTTATCCTTCTTGATTCATTCGGGTCTGTGATTATTTGTAATAACTATGGGGTTCTAGTGAAAAAATGAGGGTCATTTATGTATGCATATGGGTAGACGGCATGCTCATTGGGATTACTATTTACAAATTCTGCATTCATGCATAACATATAGAACTCCTGTCTATAAGTTATGCATTATACATAGAAATCCTGCCTATAAGTTTCTGCATATAAAAATCATGTATAAGTTTCTGCGCTTGCATTACACGTAGAAATCCTGCCTATAAGATTGTTTTCATCACTGCATTAGAAACCATGCCTGTAAGGTTCTGCATACAGAAATCATGATTATAGTTTTGTTTCTGCACCTCTGCATATACATCTGTCATTAGGCAAATAATCATAGGTTTAATAATAATCAACTTCATTCTAGATACCATGCATATAGGACTCATGCACTTTCATAATCGTCTTAAAACCAACAGCACTTAGAAATCATGCCTACAGGATGTAATCTGTTGAATCAGCTTCGTCTATTTCATCTATGAGTTTAAAATCAGTAGAAAGGTCGTTTAAAATCTGCAGAGTTTTGTTTATAAAACCAGTAACTTTTCTTTAAAATCAGTAAGCCTTCTGCATTGTTAGATATCATGCTTATAGGCCTCATCTAGGCAAACCAATAGGTAATTAATCAACTGTGTCAGTCCCTGATAAAATACAACCAGACAAGGCCTAATTCGAACTTCTCATCTGAGAAATATGTGATAAAGCAGTGTGTCCTAATGCTTTAAATTTAATTCAAACTATAACCAGTATTTGAAATCATGCTAATTTTCTTCTTTAAGTGATGAGGCATGTTCGAGCCTTTAATCTGCTATGTGTTTCCCCTAATCGCATTATGTGTTTTGTTTGTCACCTTAGACTTTTATCCTTTTAAAATCTGAAAAAGTCCCCAACTCCCTCCCCTTTTTAGGATTAGTAGTTCTAAATGCCTCCGGGACTGATAGGATTGGGACGGCTAATAGCATGTAATAAGTAACGATACTATTTCGCATTTTAATACCTTAACGGGTGGGAAGGGTAGATATAGATATGATGACTGGTGCGCTAATACCACGTGCAATCCCTTTTCTGAGGAGTGATCGCCAGGTATTGCATTGATGTGATCCATATTGATTATAAACCTTGGACCCCCTTTCCCTTTTACTTGTTTTCATTTATTGTTTAAATCTTTTCTTAAAATTTATGCCCCATTTACTTCTCCTCAAATTTCAATTGACTTGCAATATTATGTGAAAACTCCCTATATTTGAACCCTTATTTGTTTACTTGTTAAGTGAAGTCACAATTATAACATGACCGAGAACCACACTAGTGGATCTTGGGGGTGCCTAACACCTTTCCCCCAAGATAATTTCTAGCCCTTGCCCAAACTCTGGTTCTTGAACTCAAACCCTTCTTAGTGTCCTAATGCACTTTAATCATTAGGTGGCGACTCTTGAATTCAAAACCCAATTCCTAAAAGAAAATGAGTTGTCCTCCCAAATGTCATAAACACGATTTTTCCTTAGAAAAAGGGGGCATCGACAACAACGAGGCCGATATGAGGCCATGATTGCAGGTCTCGAACTAGCCAAAAGCTTAAGGACGGAGGTGATCGAAGCTAAGTATGACCCCCTCATCATAGTAAACCAAATTAATGGGACATTCTAGATCAGAGAAGAACGAATGCAAAGGTACCTGGATAAGTTGTAGGTAACATTACATCGGTTCAAGGAGTGGACTTTGCAACACATACCTCGGTATCAATACAGTGAGGCTGATGCCCTTGCTAACCTAGGGTCATCGGTCGAGGATGACGAGCTTAACTCGGGGGCAGTCGTGCAACTCATGAGATCGGTAGTGGAAAAAGGCCATGCCGAGATAAACTCTACAAGCTTGACTTGGGACTGTAGAAACAAATATATAGAATATCTGAGGACCGAAAAAATGTCGTCGGATCCAAAAGAATCGAGGGCCCTGCGTACGAAGGCAACTTGATTTAGCTTGCCTGAAGACGGAACCTTGTTCAGAAGAACTTTTGATGGTCCACTAGCAATATGTCTAGGACCAGGAGATATCGAATACATTCTAAAGGAAGTTCACGAGGGCACCTACGAAAATCATGCAGGTGCTGAATCGTTAGTTTGAAAGGTAATCAGAGTCGGCTAATACTGGATCAACATGGAAAAGGACGCAAAAGATTTTGTACGAAAATGTATGAATGCCAAAGAAATGCTCCGATGATTCATCAACCCGGGGAGCTCTTGCATTCATTTTAGTCACCATGGCCGTTCATGAAGTGGGGAATGGTCATCGTTGGCCCCCTCCCATAGGCACCCGGTAAGGCTCAATTTTATTGTTCATGACTGATTATTTTTTTTAAGTGAGTGGAAGCCTAGTCCTACCAGAAGGTCAGGGAAAAAAAGTCATCAATTACATTCGGGACCACATCATATGCCGGTTTGGAAGGCCAACCAAGATCGTGTTGCGACAACGGGAAACAATTCATCAGTAGCAAAGTAAGCAAGTTTCTTAAAGAACATAATATCAAAAAGATCCTATCAACACCCTACCACCTTAATGGGAACCGACAAGCAGAATCGACCAACAAGACCATACTCCAAAAACCTCAAAAAGAGGTTAAACAACGCCAAAGGAAAATGGAAGGAAATCCTGCCCGAAGTACTATGGGTGTACCGTACAACCTCGAAGTCCAGTACTGGGGCCACCCCGTTCTTGCTTATTTACGGCGCTTAAGCTCTAATACCTGTCAAAGTTGGAGAACCAAGAATCAGGTTTCGATACACAACCAAGGAATCAAATGATGAGGCCATGAATACAAGCCTAGAGCTATTAGATGAATGGCGCGAAACCCTTGTCTGGTTGGCCGCCCAAAAATATTGGATCAAAAGGTATTACAATCGAAGTGCCAACCTTCGACACTTCGATGTCGGGGATTTAGTGTTAAGAAGGGTCATACTAAGAACCCGAAATCCAAATGAAGGGAAGCTGGGGCCGAACTAGTAAGGGCCATATCAAATTATTGAGATCACCGGAAAAGGATCTTAACTCACTTGAAGCGATACTACTGCTAAGGTACGACCCCATTCATTCTTTGTACTTATTTTTGAACGAACACTTGTAGGTAACCAACAAGGAACGATACAATTTTTAGGCCTGAAAGCACGCGTTGCATTCTTTTTCCCTTGAACCGATTTTGTCCCAAATAGGTTTTTCGAAAAGGTTTTTAACGAGGCAATAATGGATCGTGCTAACCTATAATCGAAGGTCGATCATGAATCAGTGTCAAAGATCACATCAACGGTATCCGAGGCTTCTCTATGATAAACCTTTGACATTGGGGTCATTGCCCTCGGATAATGACTTTAGCAAGGAAAGAGACTTTGTGATTGAACGGTCTCCGCTCGATCGATAGGATTTACTATAAGGGCCAAAAATTCAAATGTCTGTGCCTGCATAGACTTCTCGAGCCTTGTCACAAAGCTTGTACACATATGTAACTATTACGCACAAGAATAAAAAGAAGTCTCTACCTTGCGGATAAATATCTTGTCCCTTAAAAGTTTTTTTTTTATTTCTTAAGGAATTTCCTACATCTGATCCCCTAAAGGTATCGAGCCCAAGGGCCGACTTAATCTAAGTTCAAACAATCATTCCCACTCGGGGAATTTTGTCCAAAGACAAACTTATATGGCCCGGACTATCAAGGCCCTGGGCACAAGACCTATTAGGCAGCGCCCAAACATTAAAGGCAACGGCCATCCCTATTCGGGGATTATTATCATAGGCAAGCCCGAATAACTCGGGATAACAAGCCCACCGGGAAACACCCAAACTAAAAAGGCTAGAGCCATATTAAAACGGCTTAGAGACGTCCGATACCCGTAACAAAAAATAAGGCCTTAAAATTTCTTAATCGATTCTAAAGACTACCCTCGGAAAATTACAATCTAAAAAAATATAAGTGCTTTGGGGAAAAGTTTCTAGTCATACCAAACCCCCGCGGTTCCTTAAACAAAATAATATCGAAGGCAAGGCTTGTTCGAACCTCCGAAGTGACCTAATTATTTCATGCTAAGGCATTTCGATCTTTGCAAATCTAAATAATAAAGCAAAGGAGAAACTCAGAAATTGTTGAAGGGAAAAATCCTTTTATATATATATATAAAGATTTTTTACAAGGGTCAAACGTCCTCGATACAAATTTTTACAGAGGCCAAATGGCCTCAACAAAAAAGGGAGATAATACAAAAAGAAAAACATATGTGAAATGCCTAAGTGGCCTAGTCATCACAGGGGCCGCCTTATAATCGGGACCATCACCCTCGGAATCTTCTTCTTCTTCGACCTCGAGGTAAGCCAAATTCTTGGCCTCAGTCTTGAGACTCTTGGCGTTTTCGATCTCAGCCGACAAATCAAAACCCCGAGCAGGAACTTCCTCGAGGGCCTCCTTTCGGCATTGCCGCTTCTCATACTCAACAATGTCTTTCAAACGGTTTTGGGTTGCCTCGGCATCAGCTCTTTACTGGGCCACCATATTATCAACGTCGGCCTTGGTTATTTCAGCTAGTACCTTGGCCGTTTTAAGCTCTTTTGCGAGGGCCTCCCGATTGGTAGTAACTGAGCTCAGTGAGATTAGATCTCCTCGACTTTCTGAGACTGTGCCTCAGCTTTCTCTCTCATTATTCAGAGTTGAGCCTCCGTTTAAGCCAATTGTGCCCGGGCAGTTTCTTTTTGTGAAACCAAGCAGTCCATTTTGCTCTTCCATTCTTCGGTCTCGACCTTTATCACGTCCATCTCTGGTCGAAGCCGGTCGATCCGAACGAGCTTCTGTTGGACCTGTAGGTTTGAACCGTTAGTCACCGAGTCTAGCTCAACGTTAGTAACCTCAAAGACTTTTATCTTTTCCGCCGGGTCGGCATGTTCTTTCTGAGACACGTACAACTCGGCCCGAAGACTCCTAGCCTCTTCCTCGCGCTGCTCGTTGATAAGTTTGTACATATCTCTCTTCTCAGTAAGATCTTTGGCTTCGGCCTCGAGGAGACTAAGTTATTCTCAGTATCGAAGGAAGGTCTCGTAGTGAAGAACCGGCCTACAAATATAAGGAGAAATATTATGATCACTAAGTAACCAAAGCTAGAAAATAAAAAGGTTTGATAACACCTTACCCGATTCAGCGCATGTTATGCTTCATTAAACAAGCATGGGGAATCCATCTCGTTCCTCTTTGCCTAGTATTCTTCAGTCACCAGACACCGGAGGTAACTAGCTACCCCAACGAGTGCGGAAAGGACCAGGGCATCCTCTGAAAGGGAAATAATAATTGACCGCTTTCGAGTGGGATCGGAACTCGGGGCAATGAACCGGTTAACTAGTCCCGGGCTGGAACTAGATCCACTTATCCCCGAAGGCGGAATTTTCCTTGGTACTTCTATGTTCCCTATCCGGTGACATCCTTTGTGGCAGCGGAATCCACGCCATCAAAAAAACTTTGGAGGGGATCGTTCGCTCCCTGGACCCCCTCTCCTTTGACCGCTCCTTCGTCATCTGAGCTTCACGAAACATCGAGTCCGTGAACGAAGGCGATCCCGTTATGTAATTGAGACCAGGTGGAGCAAAACCGGCACTATTGCATCGGCCTCTTGGGTTTGGGAGGGAGTGTCCTATGTTGTCCCTCTTTTGGTCGATGCCCGTTCTTTAGGGATCGATGGCGTTCGGTCCACTAAAATCTCATCCTCCTCGGACTCGTCCCTGAGCCGGTGGAGGGAGTCCGAGTCAAGTATTCAGGAGTTGGAGGTTTTTTTGGCTTACGGACCAGCCTCCTCTTCGATTTCTTTTTTTCCGAGCTCGGGGAACTCGGAGCCCTCCTCCTCTTCTTCTCTCCTGCCTGCCCCAAAGCAGGAGACTCGACGGGCAAGTCCTTGTCACCAACCGAAGGCCTAAGCTCGACATCCTTAGGCAAACCTTAGAAAGAAAACAAAGGGAGTAAGAACTTAATAGTAAAAAGAGAAACCTAACTCAAACTAATCGGAAAAGAGATCTTACCATGGAAACGGGCCTCCCAACGTCCCTTCGAGAGTTCGCGCCACAAATGCTCGAAGTTGGGAATATGAGAAGTGATAACATCGACCCACTCCTTGAGTCGAGGGACAGCATTTGGAACCCGAGTAACGGTTACACCATCACAAACATCAATAAGAAAAAGAAAAGTAAACGTAAAATCAAAATTCAAAGGAAAGCTCCGCTTACGTTTTGTATTCCACTTCACGGGGAATGGCATGCATTCCGCCGGAATCAAGTCCGAAGCCCTCACTCGGAAAAAATGACCTTGCCAGCCTTAGTCCCGATCCTCATCGATGCTAGAGAACATGGCTTTGTTGGCCCGACGCATAAGCTTTATTAGCCCCTGTCGGAATAGCCGAGGACTGTACACCCGAAGCAGGTGATCCATGGTGAACCGGCGGCTATCAATCTTGCTCACGAAGAACCGAAGGAGGATCACAATCCTCCGCATTGAAGGATGGATCTAGCCGAACAATTCGTACCTCTTGTAGAAGTCTATGATGACTGGGTCCATCGTCCCCAATGTGAAGGGATAAGTGTAAGCACTCAGGTATCCCTCGACATGGGTGGTTATGGCCTCCTTAGGGTCGGGGACCACTATGGTTTTATTGGCCCAGTCGTAATCTATCTGGACCGTAGGGAGGATTTTTTCCGTGATCGAACAGATGTATCTCGAGAAGTCTTCGCACCGACCCAGTACTGAGGAAGTTTTTTCGGTTGTGAAATCGTTATTTACTGAGCAAACCCCCAGGACGAACATTTTCAACGGGGGTTCCTGTGCTGGTTCCTCGACAGCAGTACGTGAGACGGTCTCCTTGGTAGCGGGCCGCGAGGTAGGAGTTTCTTTTTGGGAAAGTTTTTTGAGGTCTTCGCCATTTCTTTGAAAATGAAGGGAAAATGAGAAATAAGAGAAAGTTAAAGGAATACGCTTGATGGTTTGGGATGAAGACGAACAAAAGTTCTTGTAAAAGATCTCAAATAACAGGGATATAAGTGCCAAAGAGTATTAAGATCTCTAAGGTACGAGGGCGGAAGATTTGGATGTAAAGTTTTAATGAGCAAAGAAGTGGGTATTTATAGTTTTTCACGACTGTTCGTATCCTGGAGTGGCCAACCGGCAACTGATGAGCATTTAATGCCATTAAGACATGTTTGACAAGAAGTTTTGTGCTTTTTGTCGTTTCTGACGTAGGGTATTGAAGTGAGAATCGAAAGTTCATGTCGTTTCTCGTCGTCTACTCGAAAAACGAGAGAACTATCTGCATACGGGTAAAACTGATTTCGTAGTACATCCCGGTCCCCGACATGATAAGCCAAGCTCAACATATGGTAACAGGAGGGCCTAGACTAAGGTGGAGGTCTCCTAATTCTGAGTCCGGACCACAACACCCACCCTTGAGGATATCGGGGTCATGGTTTGGGATATGTCCTGACCTTGATCAACTTCGAAGAACGTTGTCGCGTCGTGATATCAATGACCGACCGAATATCACGGCGGAGATCTCGACATATATCGACATGAGATTGGCAATCAATTAATTAGGGGAATTTACCCTTTATAGAGTTATACCTAATATAGGACTCCCCTATTATATAAAAAGGGTCTAATTACTTGTAAAAAAGATGATAACACGCATTCCAAGATATCAATCAAAGTGCATCTGATTTGAGGGTGGGTAATCTCCTAAGACTATAATTGTCCAATTCGTGTGGTTTAAATTTACTTTATCATTGTTTATTTCAATTGCAACTTAACTTGTCACTTTGTGTCAAGTTAATCCTCATGTCCTTAAAATCACTTACAAATTCGGTTGTTATCCGATTTTGAAGGTAAACAGCCCAATGCAACCAAGAAGAAATTAAATTATTTTTCTACTAGCGAAGGCCATGCTCAAAGCAACACCAGAGGCATGCAGGTCTTAAAACCTCAAAGTCATCCTGCTCATTCGTTACAATCAATATTTGTTAAGAGGGTGCCAAAAGACAAGATTGAACTACGAAAACCGAAAGTTAGTGTTTCATTATGAGAGCACTTCAAAAGTAACTGATTATTCTGCCCAGTACACGGATAGTGAATCCTGCAATTTCTCAGCAAGATGCAACCTATGTGGCTCTACATTTTTTGTCATTTCTCTTCCCTTTAGTATTCCATTAGACTAAGAGAGGTAATAAGTTGCAATATGAGAAACTATGTAAAAGATTTATTTCTGTTCTGCCACTCAATCAACATCCACTGAATCTGCAATTATACATTGAATTGCATGTTCATACAGTGCCGAACCCTGAAGGCTACTCCCACCAGGATTTACATATCCTCCCAGAAAGAATTACCTAAAGTTTTACAAAAATAAAGGCTTTCAAGCATTGCCACCAGACATTGTTCATCTACCGCTATCGTCTTGCAAGGCAGTTCTTCTCTTCTATCTATCAGTAGCCTTCATTCAATCATCTAGTAACCGTATCCTGAAAATGAAATGAATTACAAATTTCAGTTAATTGGAGTTCTGCCCTATGTTGTGCGAACTCTCCAAAATGATGCCGCACCCGGTGTCGGATCCTCCAAGAATGGACTATTTTTGGAGGATCCGACACGTATTCGGCAATATTTTCGGAGAGTTCGAGCAACATAGGTTCTGCCAGCCTACACACCACCTAAAAGAAAAGTTACAAAGAAGAGAAAGGTACCTGAGTTGTCCATTGGGTTGCCAGCAACTGCTGGTTCAGGCTCCTTGATCTCTACCACCACACAATCTGACATCAAGAATGTCTTTGCCACTGATGACGCGTGCTCTAAACAACATCTCACCACCTGAGAAGGGCAAATAGTCATGTCAGCATTCAGTAGTGATAACGAACCAAGTCACAAGGATAGTTAATATGCTCGTTTTGGATTTCTGTCACCAGGTAGAACTCTAGTGTTTGGAAGAGTTATACAATCGCTCAGTTATATGGACGGCCAGTCGGCCACCCTATATAACCTATTTGTGTTATCTGACTTCTGATGAATGAAACCTTCCTGCTGAACACTCCTAGCCATCCCGAACAGCATATAAAGACACCATAAAACCTATTGTTTTATCTGCATTCCCAACCCTTCTACGAAGGACTCCCAAGTCCTAAGCATCCCAAACAGGGTTAGAAAAGGAAAAATACACTGAGAAAATCAAATTGTACTTCTGTAATTGCATATGCTTTTTGGCCTACTCTCAATAAGAGCAGATAATATTAGTAAATTTCCACTGAAAACCATAAGCCAGCAACAATAAACCAAGACTCCTATCAGCTTTATTTCCACAATCCAAATTGTACTATCCAGAAGGGAAGCCTTGGCGTAACGGGTAAAGTTGTTGGCATGTGACCAGGAAGTCACGGGTTCGAACCATGAAAACAGCAAAATATAGGGTAAGGCTACGTGCGATAGACCCTTCTGGTCCGGCCCTTCCCCGGACCCCAAACATAACGCGAGCTTAGTGTACCGAGCTGCCCTTTAAATTGTACTATTTCCTTGGAAGGAACCAAGTAAAAAAGGACTGCAAATAGAACAGTGAAACATCACAAAACCCACTACTCAACTGATATCCAGCAAACACGGCAATATATATTTGGTGACAACATAATATCTTATAATGCAAATCCAGATAATGGCCTTTCTAATGCAAACCCAGACAATGGCCTTTATCGGGAAAAAATTGCAAAACCAGATAATCGCACCTTTGTTGGGTCAATAATACCAGCAGCCATTAAGTCTTCATAATTGCCAGTTGCAGCATTGTATCCAAATTTTGGATTGTCACTAGAAAGCACCTGAAAGATAAACAAAGATATTTAGAGTGCAAAAATTTTTCAACCAAACTTTTCAGTTGGCACCATCGTCATCTTTTCCCCTAAAACCGAACCATATATCAGTACCTTCTCACTGACAACACTTCCATTAACACCAGCGTTTTTAGCAATCAACTTCAATGGGTAGCTCAACGCTCTTTTAACAATATCAGCTCCAACCTGCAATTAAGATAAATGAAGTTAAAAGGACTGCTTATGAACTCGCAACAAAAGAAAAACTGCAGGCTACCACAAACTTGCCTTCTCCTCATCATTCTCAAGAGTCTCCTTGATGGCATCAACTTTAGAAGCAAGTCTCAGGAGTGTGCACCCTCCACCAACAACAATACCTTCCTCAACAGCTGCCTGAAATCAGAACATTATTAGCCTTCAGTCTTCAAATTACAAGTCATCAATCAAAAAACTCAAATATATCCTGGAAATCACAAAACTAACTACTTATTGCCTACGAAACTAGCTTACCTTTGTTGCGTTAAGAGCATCTTCCACCCTCAGCTTCTTTTCCTTCAATTCAGTTTCAGTTTGTGCTCCAACCTTCAGCATTCAATTAAGGAATCAGCAACTTATAGCTGCACTTTATACTGATTCAAAGAACCAAATTGTTAAATAATTGGAACTGAAGTTACCTGTATAACAGCCACACCTCCTGATAATTTAGCAATTCTTTCATTTAGCTTTTCTTTTTCATAATCTTGATCTGCTGCCTGCTCAGAATCCGCACGTAACTACATGAGATTGGATCATGACAAAAAAATCTGGACCAAAAAAGCCAAGTGAACACTCACCTCTATAAGGTTTTTAATCTGCACAACACGCTTATTGACTGCGTCCTGAGTGCTACCATCACCAACAATTGTGGTGGCATCCTTAGTCAGCACTACCTTAGAAGCAAGGCCCAGAACTTCCTTGTCAGCCTTGTCTAAGGTAAGGCCAAGTTCCTCCCTAATCACAGTGCCTGTACATTAGGGGAATAAAAAGAGTTAGTTATTTCCATCTCCAATTCGGGGTTATCAAAGTCCAAAGGTACAAGGGTCAGAATTGAAGATAGACATTTTCAAATAGAAACAACAAGAAAACTAAGCAAGAGATACCTCCAGTAAGGGTTGCTATGTCATCAAGATACTGGCTTTTTCGTTCACCAAAACCAGGAGCTTTAAGGGCAGCAACCTTTAAAGCACCTCTAAGCTTATTGACAACAAGGGTGGCTAGTGCTTCTTGCTCAATATCTTCGGCAATAATTAAAATTGGGTAACCATTTCTGATAGCATCTTCCAGGACACCAACAAGATCTCTTGCATTTGTTATCTTCTTGTCAACCAGTAGTAACTGCATCTCGGAATACATAACATCATCAATAATAGATACACTGTGCATTCAAAGAGGTATAATGAACATCTTAAGCTGTACATACTAAACCTAGAAAGAAGGATCCCCACCTTACAGTTCTCATATTCAACGGTCATTTTCTCACTGTCAGTAACGAAGTATGGTGAGATGTAACCACGGTCAAATTGCATTCCTTCAACCACACGGAGACTGTTTTCAGCACTTTTTCCCTCTTCAAGGGTCACAACACCTTTCCTACCAACCTTGCTCATGGCTTCAGCGATCATACTCCCTACTTCAGAGTTGTTCCCAGCACTTACTGCAGCAACATCTGCTAGTTCACTGTCTTCTACCTGCGTGGCGCACTTGGTCAGCAAAGTTCTCGATCTTTTTTTAAGGTTTTTACTTACAATATTTGATGCACAATCAATTACATGATATCAAGACTAAAACAGCCAGTCTTTGGATTCAGTCTAAGAACCATTGATAAACCTAACAATTTACCTCTTTTGACATATTCTTCAATTCAGCTACTAAGGCTTTTGTAGTCTTCTCAATTCCTCTGGTGATCAGGACAGGGTTTGCACCAGCTGCAACCACCTACTTACACAATCTAGTTCGTAAGAAGAATATTCTAGGAGATTTAACATACTGAGAATTCAGCAGCATATGGGTTTCAGAAAGTACCTTAACGCCTTCAGCAATCAGGCCCTGGGCTAGTACAACAGATGTAGTAGTCCCATCACCAGCCAAATCATTGGTTTTGGCAGCAGCTTGCCTCACTAGTTTAGCACCAATGTTTTCTACTTGATCCTCTAACTCAACCTAGCATAAATAACAGAGAACATTATGATCAAATAGAATTTTAAGCTACTACCAAACAAACAGACAGGCGACAGCAAGGTAGAAAAAAGTGACATTCTTCTGCTATCTGACAGTCAAAATAATGTTATAAATGAATGAAAACATAGTAATTAAAGCAGCTTGATGTTCCAAGAATGATTGGAAATTAGTTGAAACAGCTACAGGTACACTATATCTACCAGATGTAACGATTAACACACCTCTCTGGCAACAGTGACTCCATCATTGACAATCTTTGGAGCACCATACTTGCTCTCAAGAACAACATTCCTGCCTTTTGGGCCAAGAGTAACTCCAACTAGATCAGCAAGTTTGTTTACACCAACCTGCAACAGCAAGAAAATCAAGCACTTAACGATGTACACAACAAGAATTCACTGCAATCAACTATTTGGTAATTTGAGTTAAAAAGCTCACCTGGAGCCTCTTAATAGCTGATCCATCCTTGTTGAAATGCAGCTCCTTTGCCGCAGCAGAAATTTTTGTACTGTGTGCCTTTCTTGGTACAATATCTCTTCGGTTCCCGAAAGAGCTTGAAGATATATTAGCAACAGAGGAAAGCTTGTTTGAAGAAGTGCTGGGAGCAGCCAAGGGACCCGCTGAGAACATACCAGCAAAAGTAGATGCCATCTGTCCATACAAAAATTCACTATATGACTAGTCGACCAACTTAACAAAATTAACACCATCATATCCCTAGTGAAGTACAGTATTCATCACCAAGGAAGCTATTCTAGATTCAGAAATATGCTCTGTTACTTTAAACAGCTAAGATAAATATAGTTTTCAATGCTCGGTTTGCTTAAACAATCAAAACAAGTTTCAAGCCATTCAGATAAATCGCCTCAAAACACACTCCACAAGTGAATTAGTTGAGTGACTAAACAGATACTCTTAACCATAGAATTTATAACGGTATCAAAAAGAATAATAATACTACTACTCTTATCCACATTATCCTCACTCATCTATATACACTCTTCTCCTTTTTTTCCTTTGCAATTACACAGAGACTGCGTGACATAGTCAACCCATAAAAACAAGAAATGAAAGAAATGCTATTATATACACTCTACTTTTTTTTCTTTGTCATACTCACAAGCAACCCATAAATACAAAGGCGCAGTAAATTACATTTCCTTATCCTAATAGAAATATTTTTTAACCTTAAAAAAAAGGTCCAATTTTTATCATCCAAATAGAAGAAAATCTTTCAGGAATTGAAACAATTATTAAGAAGCAACAAAGACACGAATAGCATCCGACAGAAGAAATGCTACTAATATAAGTAAAAGCCAACAAGAATAGCAATTTATCCACTTACAGAGACATAAAAGAACCTATAAACACAGTCACAAATGAAATCCCATAACCAAAAATAGTTCCATATGTACAATAAAAATTACAACAGAACAAAATAACACCATTCTTAAGATACAGATATGGACTAAGAAATTAGTTGGGCGTGAAGCTTACCTTGAAAATTGTGAGAGGTTGAGTGTTGAAGCTTAGGGTTTTACTAGCGTTGTTGAAGAAGTAGCTGTAGTAGGTGGGTTTATCTCTTCTTGAGACAAAGAAGATACGGTTAGGTTATATAACGAAACCAAAGGGTGAGGAGAGAAGAGTATGAATGGACGGTCGTTGTTGCTCTTGAAGCTTCTAATCTATCACAGCCGTCGATACTTTTTGCATTTTGCAGCTGCCCGTTTGGTTTGTCCTTCTTTAGAATAGTCTAGAAGTTTGTGCATCACTATGCTTTACTTTACTGATACCCCTTTGTATTTTGGGAAAATTGCAATTTGGTTCTCTTAATATTGAACTTGCATTGTGATCCATTGATGGAATCCTCCAAGCTAAAGAATGGAGATTATCTAAGGGGTCCCTCAATTGATGAGATAAGAGATGATAATTTTGGGATTAGATGCAAGATTATTTTATCTCATATTTAATTCAATTTTTGAATTTGGGATTAGCAATTTTGGATTAATTTATACCATAATTAATGGTATTATTCTACTTACTTGATAAAATATTACAATGGCAAAATGCTCTTTTCAAATCTCTTCACCCCAACGGCCTTTAAAAAGAGAAAATCTCACTTTATTCTTATTAATCCCAAAGTATTTACCGTTTAATATCCAAGCCCAAACTATTTATATTTTTCAGGGGCATTTGTATCTATAACTATTTTTTCTGTCACGTTTTAACTTGTGCCCGCTTTACAAAAAAATTACAAGTGTACCCGCTTTTTCGCATAACTTCAGCATACTGGGCTGAAGTAGCAAAGACAATCATGCAAAACGTCAGCATTCTAGTAGATGGGCCTGAAGTAGCAAGTGTGTTGAACCAAGTGTTCTGAAGTTTTTATTTGTAATTGCTGAACTTAAGCATAGTAGCTGAAGTTTTGTTCTCTATTTGCTGAATTTTTTGTTTGTAATTACTGAAGTTTTTGTTTTTGTAACTGGCGAACTTAAGCTCTAGATCTGAAGTTTTTATTTTGTAATAGACGAAGTTTTTGTTTTTGTAACTGGCGAACTTCATCTTTAGAGGTGAAGTTTTTGTTTTTGTAACTAGCAAACTTCAGCTCTAGAGCTGAAGTTTTTGTTTTGTAACTGGCGAACTTCAGCTCTAGAGCTGAAGTTTTTCTTTTGTAACTGGCGAACTTCAGCTATAGAGCTGAAGTTATTTAGTTCATTTGTAAAAACTTCAGCACTATATAAGCTGAAGTTTTTGAAAAAACTTTCTAACATACTAGATAAATAATCAGATTGTCAATAGTATTTTGGAAACAATAAACGTGAAAAGAACAGAATTATCACTGTCTACTAACTTATGTACGTGAAAATAGTCATAAATTATTGTCTACTAACTTACGTAATTATTTATAATTTATTTTTAAATAATATGATAAATATATTTATTGCAATCATCCCATAAAGTGAAGTTCCATAGTAGCACCAACAACGAAAGAAGAAAGAAGAAGAAGAAGAAGAAGAAGAAGAAGAAGAAGAAGAAGAAGAAGAAGAAGAAGAAGAAGGAGGAGGAGGAGGAGGAGGAGGAGGAGGAGAAAAGGGGCTGAAATTATTTAAAAAATGGGTACAAGTTAAAAGTTTTTAAAAAAATGGGTATAGATTAAATTTGGGCGACCAAATAGGGCGCTCCGTGTAATTTTTACTATTTTCTAACCATGCGGACCAAATTATTTACACGGCCCACCCATTAGCGGATTCTCATACCCGGCCCAAGCTATTTCACTCAGCAGCCCACGCAATGAGCGGATTCCTATACCTATTGTCATTTAATATCTCATTTAATTTGTCTTCCTCCTTTTAGCGCTAGAGACTTCATTTCAAAACCTCCATAGCCAAACTACGAGAACCCATATTTCACCCAGTATACACTAATTTGACTTTTGAATTTTTTCTTCAAATTTTTTTATATCTCTTCGTCTAATATTAATTTCTGGATGAAATTTTTGTATGTGAAGTACATTTTAAAGAAAATACGTTTTCAAAATCACATAATTTCTGTATTTTTCTTTGTTACTTTTGTGAATCAATATTTATGGATTAATATTTTTACTATGGGTTGGAAGCATTGTGCGCGTAGATAGTGGAGTCGTGCACAACATCATTCTTCAACCCAAGTAGTTATTGAATACGTTGCCTCAGCCATGTCCGGTCCTAAATTTTTATTATTTTTTTATTCTCTATTTGTATTTAGTCCTAACCCTAGTAATACTCTTATTAAAAACACAATTGAAAATATAGAATTAGACGAGGGAAAAGGCAACAATAGTGATGCTTCGTTCGTCGATAGAACTCCCTATCAATCATTGCTCGAAATAAATTCTAAAGCAGTCATAGCAGATGATGCGGTGAATGATAGAGGAAAAGCTAAAGTTGTTGAGGATTCTGAGTTAGGGGGGAGCCGACGTGAATCTGTGCCTGAAATAGAGACTCAACCAGTTGATGCTGATTGTAGCGATGGTTCTCAAGTAAAGAAGAGAAAAATTGGTGTCGCATCCAAAAAGGTAATTTTCTGAAAATTAGGATCTGTAGTTTTGAATATATAATACATTGTTATTTTTAAATTTTTTTGTATGCTTTGTATTATATTATAATATAGTTAGTTGTGGGAACTGGGAACGCACCCGTACAACTGTATACCCTGTTAGTATAACTATATAATATATTGGTATGAGGGGTGGATCTACCTTGTAGTGTTGGTATGGCACGCCACCCGCCCGCTTCAGCAAAAATTCTTAGCAACTATGTTCATATATATGAAATAAACATAATATATAAAATTGGCACCTGCATTACACAAATGGCATGTGGGTGCCATGGTTCACCGCTGCCTCTTAAGTCTTTAACTGGCTTCATGATTCTGAGATCGATTCCTGCGACACCGTTCTGACCATACTTTTATTTTTCCCCTTACTTATTAGTCCCTCCTTTATTCTCTGTTGGGCTTTGAGCCCTCACTTCTTCTTAACTTTTCCTACTACTTCTTTCTTTTTCCTCCTCCTTCGTTTCTCTTCCTATTATTTGCTTCTCTCATCTTCTTTAAATTTTTTTACATTAGCCTTCATTTTGCTTTTTATAGTTATACATTATTTTATGAGCAATCTATTTTGATACATAATTTTTTTCATTCTAATGATACAACGTCAGTTTTTATATATATAATTTGAGCAATATCATTTATTGGTTTGTGAAAAAATATTTTAATTAATAGAGGTTTTGAGATTTATTTTCATAGATTGAAAATTTGAAACTTTTGGTTTGGAAACAATTGTTATTTAACTTGATAATTAAATTTAAAAAATTGTCGAAGAACATTGATCAATTAATCAACTCAAATAAAGAATATATAGTACTTAAGCGAATTTTTAAGATATTTTCTAATTCGTGGCGTATTTTCATGAAATATTATTATTATTATTATTATTATTATTATTATTATTATTATTATTATTATTATTTATAATTTTATTCTAGAATATAATTAAATCAAGCATAAGAAAGTTGAACTAAAACCGAATTCATCTATCTATTTGTGGATAAAAGACATAATTAAATTAACCAAAAATTAACTGAATCAATTTGTTCTTTTTATTCGGTCTTTGTGGCTAGTGGTAAGTATGTTACATGTATAGTGGCACCCGCAACCTTCAAATTTTGGATCGTCTCTTATTGATATCATATGTTTGTTGGAACCTCAGTTGCGGGAACGACCCATACAACTATATACCCTGTTGTTATAGCTATATACTATATTGGTATCATATCTTTCTGGTTGTATTAGCTTCCTTTAATTGGTAAACTATTTGATTTTTCTTTAATAATAGTCGTATAGTACAATATCTTAAAATACTTTATTATATTAATATGTGTTACACTAAGTTTTGATTTTTCTCTTTATTCATGTGTGCTATGTAATAGTAGAATATTCATATATAGTCGGCGGAAATTAACCAGTAGAAATGTATAACCTGTTGGTATAATTATATGCCATATTGGTATTATATGGTAGTTATAACATTTTGGGGTTGTTTTAGCTACATTTTTAAGTGAATTCTATTCCTGAAATTATTTATATGATCATGTTTTGCACTGTTGAGTTTCCCTTGTGCCTATGAACATAGAGTATGTGTGTTAGATAATAGTTTTTATAGGTATATGCAATTGTTGGAACCACCTCGTACAACAATATACCCTATTAGTGTATATTATATTTGTATCATATGCTTTTGGATCCGTTTTTGACTGTATTGGCTGCATTTAATTGGTACACTATTTGTTTTTCCTTTAATAATAGTAGTATCGTATAATATCTTGAAAATACTATATAACTGCAAACTTTTTTTATTTTTCTCTTTATGCATGTCTGTTATGTATTAGTAGTATAGTCATTTATAGTTGTCGAAAATTAGCTAGTAGAACTGTATACCCTATTAGTATAGTTATATGCCATGTTGGTACTATATGGTAGTTGTAATATTTTTGGTTGTTTTAGTTGCAATTTTAAGTGAATTCTATTTCTGAAATTTTTGTATGAACTTGTTTTATAGTGTGGGATTTCCTTGTGCCTATGGACGTAGAGTATAAACCAAAGATAGATTGGGATACCAACTGCAATGCCATTCGTCTGTTGAAAGAGAATTTAACAAAGACGTAACTTTGGACGTTTAAGAAAACATGCTTTGGATATTTTTTGGATTTTCCATCAATTATTGTGCAGATTCGGGTAATGAACCATCTACTTATTAGAGAAGTACATTATGAGGTAAAAAATATGATGTGATTTGTAGTGAGCGATTCTAGGTTGCTGCTTTGGTTTGAGGCTTGTTACGGGGCTGAAATGTAAAGGTGATACAGGTATAGAGAGCGTACCAGAGAATAGGTTAATTTCAAAATACTTTTGGGACTACATCTGTGACATTGGCCCAACCAGTAGACTGTTATACGAAGAAGATATGGGAGACAAATGATGATGCATTGAAGATAGTAGTTCTTTGTTTTGTGAACAACTTCTTACTTTCTTTGCTCAAAACTAGGCTATTTCATAGTCTTATATTGACTTGATTGAGTTTGGTGATGTTAATAATTATCCCGGGGTATAGATGTTTATAACGCCGCAATCGACTCGTGTTCCAACAAATTTCAAGATAGCCTTCTTTTTATAGACTCGTGGCTTCCCGTTAGCTTTACAGATTTGGTTGTATGAATGATGTCCAAGTTTCGATGGTCACTTTGCTGATCATATTGGAAACAACCTTCCACAAATTCTGAATTGGGTAGTCAAAGATCGACTACGGAATGAGCGAGTTGCTTTGCTATCACGACTCAAAATCCATCTGTCATGAGGCCGCCTATCGTTGAACTAGGCAAGCCACAACTGAACATCTCAACACAGTAAAATCTTTGAAAATAAAGGCAGAAGCAGTTTAATATTTAATAAAATGCCTTTTTGAAAATGAAAATAATCCAAAATATGATACAATCCATCCCAAAAACTGGGTGTCAGAGGATACATAAGCGTCTAAACTAGAATACAGTCCACTATAGTGTCTAGAGAATAAAAACTGAAATACAAATAGAGATAAAGAAGGAGAGTCAAGGCCTGCGAATACCGTGTAGCTATCTCGATAGTCTCCAAACTCTGATGCCTCAATCAACAACCGACGTGACCAGAAGCGCATGGATCTGCACTCGAGGTGTTGGGAGTAACGTGAATATATCCAACTCAGTAAGTAACAAGTCCAACATTTGGACTAAAAGGTAGTGACAAACTCAACCGATACAGTTAACGAAATAACAGTGCAAAAATGTAGGCATGCTTTCAAATTAAATAGACAGCTCAAAACAATGAAGTAAATCTCATTCGAACAATGTAAAGAATATAACTCTTCTATCTCTACATGCCAATGCACATGATGTATGTGATGTACCATGTCGTCAGCCTCATGTGCTAATACTCTCAAATGCTCAATCACTCGGTACTGTTTATGGCCCATACGACCTAGGGAAGATCTATCCCGTAATATATATATCATTGACCATAAGTCACCCAGTACCGAGGAAGGCCAATCTAGCCCTGTGGAGAAGATCCATATCCAAGTATCAAGTGCTTCCGACAAGATCCATGTCCAGGGAAGATCCATCCCTCAATAGTATCAACCGTACTAACTGGGGGTGTGTACAGACTCCGGAGGGGCTGCTACAACCAAATTACTATCATAACATCAGTATAAGCATTGCGGCATGCAGCTGATCCCAAAACTATCACTCATAATTAGGCTCTCGGCCTCACTTAGTCATTAATCTCTCCAGTCTCACTCGCGTGCTCAAAATATCATGAAAACTAGCATGAAAAAATAATATGATAAATTAATAAATAGCAACTGACACTGAGATATGATATGAAATGAAATGAATGTATATGACTGAGTATGACATATCTATAAAATTAGTAAAGTGAAAGCAAGAAACGACCACTATGGGTCCCAACAGAACCAACATAAAACTTAAACATGATATCTAGTATGATTCACAGCTCAATTACTTTATCACATGATAAAAATGCGGATATCAACAAGATAGTATCACTATATAGTGCTATGGAACCAACTAGGTCTCAATTCTCACGGTGCACGCTCGCATTCCCGTCACTTGGCATGTGTGTCAACTCAATTCCAATTATATAACACATAATTCGGGGTTTCGAACCCTCAGAATCAAATTTGAAAGTGTTACTTACCTCAATCCGGGCAAAATTCTACTCCCCTTTGCCTCTCAAACTGGTCTCCAAATGTCTCGAATCTAGCCACAAGCACTACAATACAATTAATATAGGCTATTGGGATAAATTCCACAAGAAAAATACTAAATTATAGGCAAAAATCCAAAATCGGCTTAAACCCGGTCCCCGAGCCCACGTCTCAAAATACAACAAAAGTGACAAACCCAAAAGTCCATTCACTCACGAGTCTAACCATATCAATTTTACTCAAATCGGATTAAAAAATTCCATTCAAAACCTCAAAAATCTAACTCAAGAACTCTTTCTCTTTTTCCAATTTTCCACCCCAAATCACAAATTAGATGATGGAATTAAAGTCATAATCATGGAATTTAGCTAAAACTAAGTAAGAATCACTTACCGCAATCAACTTCTCGAAAATCCCTTCAAGAATTGCCCAAATTCGTGGCTCTAACTCAAAATATGAATAATGGGTTCAAACCCTCGTTTTTGAAATTTAACTCTTTTGCTCAGATTTTCCTTCATCACGAACGAGGCCTCTCCCTCGTGTTCGCATAGCACAATTAATTCTGGCAACCAAAACCTTTTTCGCGAATGCATTTAACCAATCTCGAACGCGATGCTTTGCTGCCCCCTCACTTCGCAAACACATCTGTTCTTCCGTGAACACATACACCAAAAGGCTGGGGTCCCTAACTGCCTTACTCCTCTTCTCGAACACGTTACACTTCTCGCATTCGCTCGCATTTGCGATGCCTCTACTGAATACACCTTCGCGAACGTGGGCTCCTCTTCGTGAACACGAAGAACAAACTTCCAGCAGCCTCCAAGAACACTTTGTGGACACGAGGCCTCCCTCGCAAACGCATTAGAGGAAACCAGATAAATCACACCAGCAGTTATCAACCAACAACCAAAGTCCAAAAATTCTCCATTAACCACCCGAAACTCACCCGGGTCCCCAGGACCTTAGCCAAACATACCAACAAGTCCCAAAATATCATAAAAACTTACTCGAATCCTCAAATCACCTCAAACAACATCAAAAACAAGAATTACACACAGATTCAAACTTAATGATCTTTGAAATTTCCAAATTCTACAAACGACATCAAAACCTATCAATCACGTGCGATTGACCTCAAATTTTGCACACAGGTCATAAATGACACCATGAACCTGCTACAACTTCCACAAATCCAATCCGACCCTGATATCATAAACGTCCTCTCTCGGTCAAACTTTCCAAAATCCCAACTTTTGCCATTTCAAGCCTAATTCTACTACGGACCTCCAAAACACAATTCGGATGCGCACCTAAGTCCAAAATAACCTAAACACATAAGTCAACTTCCGGTTAACTTTTTCAGCTTAAGCTTTTAATTAAGAGGCCAAGTGTCTCAATTCATTCTGAAATCTATCCGGACCCAAACCAACAAACCCGGTAAGTCATGTAACAGTTGTAGAATACAAAAGGAGTAGTAAATGGGGGAATGGGGCTACAACTCTCAAAATGTACGGCCAGGTCATTACATCTTCCCCCTATTAATCAAATGTTCATCCCCGAACGAGTATAGAAAACACATGAAGTCTCAAATAGGTGTGGATATCTGCTCCACATCTCCCGCTCGGTCTCCCAAGTAGCATCTTCCACGGGCTAACCTCTCCACTACACTTTCACTAAAGTTATATCCTTTGGCCTCAGCTTTCGAACCTTCCTATCCAAAATGGAAATCGGCTCCACATCATAAGTAAAGTCACCATCCAACTGAACCGTGCTGAAATCCAAAACATGATATGGATCACCGACATACTTCTGGAGCATAAAAACTGTCACGCCTCAATTCGAGGGACATGACCGGCGCCCGACCGGGTAGCCCCAGTCAAGCGAACCTGGGTGCCTCTCCTAACCCACGTGTTCCCCCTGTATTTTTCATTACTTACCAACCAAAGGATTAACCATTTTATAATTGAAGACACTCTTTTTCAAAACACACACAACATGCTTAATTACTTAACAAGTTTACAACTTACAATGCCCGACATATAATTACATAAGTCCATAACCCATATTTACTGTCTACGGAGCCTCTAAGATATGACAGGATAATACAGTACTCACCGGTAACAATGCTCCGGCTATACCTTACACAAAACCAAAATAAGACTCCGAAATAGAAGTGTCATGAGCCACGCAGGGCCCCGAGAGGAAAGGGGCTCACCAAAACGGCCAGTGGAAGATGAAGGAGTGCTACTGCCGATGAACTGAAGTACCTGCTACGGATCCACCTACAATCATAACACGAATGTAGCGCCCCCGGCAAAAGGGACGTCAGTACACTAGAATTGTACTGGTATGTATAAACAAGCTTTGTCCCAAGTAAACTCAAGCCATAGACAAGTAAGTCACGGTAATAGAAACAACAAACAAATACATAAGAATTAACAAGTCAAGCCAACCAAGTTTTCAACACCTAACTTTGTTTCAAGTAGATCTCGAACCATATACAAGTAGAAAACAACAATAGAGGCAACAACCAAACACACATGGAAGGCACAATCAAGCCAAACAAAGGGACAATCAGTGCCCCACAGATTACAAACTCTCCTGCTGTCTCCTTTCACAATTCCTCTTCAATGATTTCACAATTGGTACACATATTGATTTCAATGGTGATTTCGATCGCATACCACCCTTATTACCTCGTCCACTCTTATTACCTCGGCCACCCTTATCACCCCAACCCATA